>WSFP011425195.1:0-22926 GCA_009831015.1 Picea engelmannii | reverse complement strand
AAGAAGAAGAGTTGGTGGACGTAGCCCCACACTGGGAGTGAACCACATATATCCTGTGTTGTGATTGCTTTGTGTTATTGATGTGATTTATGCTTAGTGATGAATCTTTATGTATATTAGATGCATCTAATGTAGTAGCTTAGTGCTCAGTAATATGAATGAAAGCTAGATCTGATCTATTTCTATGTGCTAAGTGCTTGGATGTGTTATATCTTATTGAATACAACGTTGTTATGTAATTAGGGTTTTACATGCGAAGTGGATAAAGGGTTAACGACTAATGAATATTAACTGCTAAGTGCTCTATTAAGTAGTGTGATCACAGATCTGTGTCCCAGGTAGGTTGTAGACACTTGAGTCCTACAACCCCCCTTGCCTCTACCTTGGGTGAGGCTTCATCTTCTTCACAGGTGTTTCCGAAAGGGGCGGTAGTTAGGGTTTTGTTAGTGCATTGTTGAAGCATTGAACCCTGGGTCTTCCCCTGTGCCAACAAATGGTTCCGTTGTCAAGACCTAAAATTGTGATTGCTGGGAACTGAGGAAAAGAGAAAGCTCTGTGCGTAGATCTCTTGTTGTAGTGCGCAGTACTCTATTTGACTTGTGAAGCTCCGTGCCAAGAAGAGAAGTCCGATCTGAAGAAAAGAGGTAAGATCTTAAAGCTTTGTTCTCTGATAAAGGTAAGATAAGTGGAAATTTTTGTTTTGAAAGAATGGATCTAGGTATGCCTGATAGATTTTGTCCTAGTCTAAAAACTAGGGCATAGCTAGAAGAAAGAAGATATGATATGAATAGATCTGATAGAAATAGTGAAAGATATGTTATTCCTATGCACATAAAGAATTGTTGGACTAACAACTAGATGCAGGATCCTAGAAAGAAATTTTTGTAGGTCTATCACTGTGATCCTAGTGCACAGTACAAGAAAGGTTGGGGATCGTTTAAGAGAAAGAGATGATTGACATTATATTATAGTTGCACAATACTAGGACATCTGGCTAAGGAATTCCCTGGTAGAGGTCCTATTTTCCTTTGTTGTAAAGCTACTGGACATGAAGTTGTAGATTGCCCTAGAATGATTGCTAAAGTTGAGAAGATGAACATGAGACAAGAAAACCATGAGTAAGGTCAAGAGACTAAGAATATGCCAAAGAACCAGAAAGAATCCGAGGGTATATTATTGCAGATGAAAGAAACACTGAATGATCACAGAGACATCAACTTATCAGAGGTTTTAAAAGAGAAAGAGTGCATAGAAACAAGAATAAGAGACTTCGACATAGATTGTGTATTGGATGCAGAAACACAGGTGAACATTATGCCAGAAAGTACTTGGGAAATTTTGGGAAAGCCTACTATGATTCCTTCATTGGGAGGAATAGGATTATTTAAAGGGAAGATGATAAACCTAAGTGGAAGACTTACTCATGTACTTATGAGTGCTCATGGAACATCGACAGAAGAAGAATTCGAGGTCATTAAGTTTGTCGAGAACAACACCCCTTTTGCACTTTTGTTAGGAAGGACTTGGATTGAGAGAGATTAGATCCGAAGAAGAGAAAAAGAGGAAGCTATGGAACAGAAAAATCAAGAATTAAGAGATTTCATGGCTAAGGGAATAACGTGCTTAATAGAAGAACAAGAGGACAAGTCAAAGAAACTGAGGGCCAGAGACCTGACTGTCGAAGTCGAAAGAACACAAGAAGGATTAAAGAACTTATCCATGCAGGAGAGTAGAGAACCTACTCTAGAAATAGTAAGAGAAGAAGTATTGTCCTCGAACCTTGTGAAATATCCTTAGCAACGTGAAGTTACTATGCTAAGAAAAGATAAGAACAAGAATGGAAAGAGGAATCCAGAGACGCAGATCACAGGGAAGAAAGAAAGAAAGCTCAGTAAGAAGAAAACAAAGCTAGAAAAATTGCAGGAGGTTCCAGAGAAGACTTCGTAGAAGGAAGGTTTGTAGAACTTGAACCTCGCCGGAATAGAAGAATAGAACTGACTGGCACTTTGCCATGACGAAGCAATATGATCGTTGGAGACGTCCCGACCATTAGAACGATGCTCAGAATGGATAGAAACATAGTAATTGTTGGAACGTTCTCCATTGGACCGTTGGGACCATGCCATAACGGATGGAATTGTATTGATTGAGGCATTCCTGCCTGTTGGAGGAGTCCATTACGACGTTGTATATTTATCCCATCGAGCGTTGTACCGAGGACACTTTTGCGAATTGTGATTATCTGAGCCCATAGAGAACTAATTGCTTTTGCGCAATGCTTATTGAAACCTCGCCACCCATTCTCCTTACCTTGAGTGTTTGTCCACCTACCTGAGATATCTGATCTCGAGCGTGTATGTCAAGCGACCTTAGCGCAGTAGAGAAATACGTTGAAGAGATCCTAATAGACCTCATGGCTGAAAAGGTCCCGTCTGCAGGAGTATGGGCCTCATCGACAAGAGGAGTGCAAGCATCCCCATCGACTGCACGTCGATCTGAGCCATCCTAAACTACGACAGAGAAACAGAGCAAGCATCGCGATGACTTGGCAAACGTGAAGCTTATCCCATCAATCCTGTCCGACTATATACCGCCTCTGGCTGGCACAGTTAGTCGTGATAGCATCCTGAGGGACTTCGACTATACATTGATCACTGCATACCTCCTGAAGGGGATATGCGCATTTGGATTGCAATTAGGACAGATTATGATGCTAAAGATCAATGAATTCAACTTAGGAGACAGCAAGAACTATGGCATGCTCACACTACACAAGTACTTGACCAAGAAAATGAGGAAAAAGTCAAAGATAATCCCCTAGTTGTGGACCATGGACATCGCAATATCAACCATCCTTAACGTGATGAAGATACCACACTTCGGTAGACATCGGGAGGTTAACACAAGCATTAAAATCCTCCTGTCATGCTACCATGGTGGTTACATGTGGTTGGATCAGCGCATCACCGTAGATCTGGCGTTGATCCATCGGATCACCAGATTGAGCATGCAAGGACCTGACCCTCAGGATTTTTACCCAGGGAAGGCTACAGATCACGCCCTAGCGCAGCGCATAAAATAAACTTACGACGATGTAGAGAAGGGGAAGCAAGGTTACAAGGTAGCCTGCATCCAAAATGGCGCAGTGCGCCTAGCTTTCCAGTTGATCACTGGTAAGATCGTCAGGAAGAACAGACCAACTTAGGTCACAGGATTTGTTGTCGACCTCGTAGGCAAATGCGTCAAAGGGATGCACATGAACTGGGCGAGCTACCTCGTCAACTAGTTGGAGCAAGATTTTTGCGAAGCACAGGACCAAGGATATGAGTTTCATTTTAGCTGGTTGTTGATTCTCATTTCCTTCATCGCTTGGGAGATGCTGGAAGGAGCGACCTTCCCTGAAATTGAGCCGTCTGAACCACTGGCTGCAAATTTCACTACGCTTCAGTATTCAAGTGACATGGAAAAACAATGGCAATCGAATTAGATGTTCCACACATATTATTTACAGCTGAAGAGGATCATTGAATCTTTCCCCCACATGACGCCGAATACTTTGCACAGGTTTAGGCCACTTGCGAAGTTCCGCACAGATAGGAATTTCATGTACATCACTATGCGTGGGGAAGAACACAAGAAAGAGCTCCAGTCCTATTACAAACTCACAGAGGAGGACGTGGAAGAAATAACCAAGGAGTGGCTTGTAGATTTCCTTGTATCGTTCGAACAGAAAAAACTCTCTGACCCTGACCTCATCGGAAGTTTTGTAGTCACTCGAGAAGAGTATGATGGACCCAACAACAATAGAAGGAAGAAGAAGAAAGAAGAATAGGAAATGAACAGTGCATCAAAGGAAAATACACCAAATTCACCAGGAGGAGGAGGAGATGACGAAGTAGACCAGGAAGAGAACGAAGGGGAAGAAAACAAACAGGAACATGGTGAAGTGACACCGCCTAAGGATCCCATCATGGAGGCTGAGACTTCCAATAAAATAAAGGTTTCCCTGAAGAAACCATCAGCATGGAAGAAATCACGAGAAAATAAACCTCCATTATAGACTGTGCTCATGGTGGATAATATTGACCTCATCATCGCTGCTATATCAGATACCTTGCAGGACATTTTTCAATGAAGTGAAGCCAAACATGAGACAATGTTTGACAGGATCGAGGCAGACCTCAAAGGGGTACAACAGGCTCTTTATTCGAGCCGTGTTGTGTCTATTGCACCGTCATCATCAAAAGGTATAGAAGTAGGAGATGAGCCTGCCCAACTACATAGATTAGCAGATTCGATGAAGGATCACCTTCGTTGGGTCCAGGATGAAAAGGAGCAGCCACAAAGGCATTAAACAAGCAAAGGAGGAAGCCTTAAAGCAACGTCGGATTGCGCAACAAGAGAAAGATGACCTCCAAGCAAAGTTTGCAGAGGATATAACGCACATCCAAAAGGAAAAAGAACAGTTGCTCGCAGAGCATATGGGAGTCAAGGAGGCAGTCACCAGAGCACTTCGCTCTGTGTCGGGCCTCACACAGATAGAAGAAGACATAGTGGAGAGTCAAGTGGAGAAGCGCACTAAAGCTATTCAACAACTTCAAGCAAGAGTGGCAGAACTTGAACTGCAAGCAGTGCCAAGCACTCTGCAGGAAGTGCGAGACCAGAGAGAAGAAAATGCCAGGAACACAGTAGAAAGAATCAAGGCGTTAGCCTCATAATGCAAGAAATTAAGCAATCGAAGTGCATAGACTTATGAGCACCTTGCAGAGGATCCATAACTAAGGACATTGGAGTCACAGCTCCAGGAACCAAAGAAACAAGCAGCGACAGTGCAAGCACAGTTGAAGGTACTGTCAATAGTTGAGAATATGAAAAGGTCACAAGAACATCGCGCAGTTCAGCAACAGGTTCATTCCATTCAAAGTAAAATCATGGAAGTGACCCAGAGACTCCAGCCGATGCAGAACGAATCCTGCACACTTTTTGAGTATATCGAGGGACAATGTGCACAGCTGGAACAAGTGGTCACCACAGTGGAACAACGCTTCGAAGGACATGTCACCGAGACAATCATTTAGTAATTCGTTGAGAAGGAGGCTTTGGCGAAGCAGCAAGTCAAGGCAGCTCAAGCCAAGCTCGAGGCCTTCGAAGTAGAGTTGCCTAGATTAGAGTGACTCAAGACAAGTCATTGGTGAGTGTTGGGGGCCAGTTGGCCCTCAAACAAGTTTTGGAGAACCTTGGTCGTGTTTGACCATTTTTGGGACTTCGTCATGTAGGTCGACGACAGAGCGGCTAGGCAAAGCAGAGATCGTGGGATCTTGCCCCATTTTTATGGGATTTTTAGGTTTAGGGTTGATGTAACGAGTATGGGATGTCGGCCCATGGGTCTTACCCATGTTTAGGCCCCTTTTTTAATGTTTAAATAAGTATCTAGGCTATGTAAGAAAGAGTCAGTTGTAAGCCAGTGAGCTAAATACAAATAATTGTAAAGGCTTTGTGCATACTGTGTGTTGAGAACTTGCATAGATAAGTGCAAGTGATTGTAAGAAGGCTCTGTGTTGTGCCAAACTTGGGGAAGGAGGATCTGGTGAGGTGCGCACAGTTCCTGTCCTATGCAGAGTTGGTTTTGTGGCTTTGTGCATGTAAGGAGATTGAAAGAAGATAATAAAGAAGAAGAAGAGTTGGTGGACGTAGCCCCACGCTGGGGGTGAACCACATATATCCTGTGTTGTGATTGCTTTGTGTTATTGATGTGATTTATTCTTAGTGTTGAATCTTTATGTATATTATATGCATCTAATGTAGTATCTTAGTGCTCAGTAATATGAATGAATGCTAGATTTGATCTATTTCTATGTGCTAAATTCTTGGATGTGTTAGACCTTGTTGAATACTGCGATGTTCTGTAATTAGAGTTTTACATGCGAAGTGGATAAAGGGTTAAAGACTAATGAATATTAACTGCTAAGTGCTCTGTTAAGTAGTTTGATCATAGATCTGTGTCCTAGCTAGGTTGTAGACACTTGAGTCCTACAACCTCCACTGCCTCTACCTTGGGTGAGACTTAATATGCTTCGTACGTGTTTCCGAAAGGGTCGGTAGTTAGGGTTTTGTTGGTGCGTTGTTGAAGCATTGAACCCCGAGTCTACCCCTGTGCCAACAATCATTTTGTATCATAACCTTCTCCTCCATTTCCTATGACTAGAATGCTTATTTCCAATTCTCCCTTGAACTCGAGAGATTCACCTCTCGTCTCTGCACTCTTGATAGGTCTCCTTCCCACCACACCTTCCTTTCTCACCTCTTTTATCAAGGTCGTGTGTGGATCGAATCCGCAACCCGCGGTCAAGTCTAGAAGCCTTACAAATGGGTTTTATGCTCCATCCCCTCATTAACTCTTGAGGAGTTCTTCCCACCTACCACCGTGACTGTAATTCATTTCTCGGTCAGAGGACTATTCTGGTCTTGAGAAATTAAATCCATTAAGTGCTGGTTTGGTGAAGGTGAATGCAACCATTCTTGGTCCCCTTCACCATCTCTTGTATAGCATTTGTGGTCTTTCTAAGTACACCCCCTTTCCAACAGTCATGCAACACTTGTCCATTTTCTAGTAAATAATTAGATTTACATTCGTTTACCTTTCAAACAAAGGTCCATCGGATCAATATTCACACATATGGAGTTTTCCATAGTCTCTTGGCCATTATAGTTATATTTACAAGCTGGGGAGAAACATGGTGTTACAAGTCAAGTCCTTGAAATTTATGGAGTAACACATTTAGATTTTACCCTCAGTAGAACCAACACAAGCATGAGAGAGAAAAAATTACTTGGAAGACAATTATCATAGGCATAATCAACTGTTTTGAATTTAATTTTTGTATAACATGATTTTTTTTTTGGCAATTATGATTGTCACTGAGTGGCACTCCTCCCAACTTTCTGTACTTATTTATATCTATCGCATTATTATACTTTCTCCTATTTAAAATTTATGGAATAGTTAGGAACATAGTCCATGGATAGGTTGCATCATCCATTTCTCTAATATACTTTCTCTTATTTCAATGATGGCATGTCCCTCTACAATCATTGTAGCCTTACGATTTCCTCACGTGCATGTGGAAGGATCGATCATTTATATGTTGATTTTTATGGGTTTATCAGGGTTTATACAGAGGTTATCATGTCCTCTTTCTCAAAGTAACACACATTCAAATAAAGTTAGAATACTTAGATGGGCCCAAATATCAAGTATCTTTAATTAATAGAGTTCTTTTGGTCAAAAGTTGATGGAAAAAATTATTTTTAATTAATAGATTTATTTTGGTCAGTTGATGGATCACTTTATTTTTAATTAATAGATTTATTTTGGTCAAAAGTTGATAGAAAAAATCATTTTTAATTAATAGATTTCTTTTGGTCAAAACTTGATGGAAAACTTCATTCTGTAACATAAAACAAAAGGAAGACATTGAGCTAATCTCATGAGCTAAAATAGCCTCACACCTAATCTTCCATAGAGTAAATAAATTTAATATCCTCAAACAATGCTAAAGTCATGCAAGTGCATGAAGAACCCGAGTGCACCAATCACCAAATAAATAAGATCACTAATTCCCAAATAAAGAAGATCACAAACGAACACTGCCTTGAAGCACCCATGGACATTGATCCACAAGGAACCTTCAACACTTCTTGGCATACTAACACTCTCAAAAAATGTGCATGTCTCAATTTGTTGACAAGAAAGACAAAGGCCATAAAAAAGACTACTCGATGAAACCCCCCAATAAAATATTAGCCATGCAAAAACTCTCAACTTGTAAGAAATTTGATAGGACCAAACACTATGCAATTGATGAATCCATCCATCCTCCAAATCCCTAGATATATAGTGAGCATTTAAGACTGGGGATAATGGATGTCTTTGATAAAGTACATAATATAGATGAGGATAATCATATGGCTAAAGTGGCTAGCCAAAGCACCAACTCCAATCTCTCCAAAAATACATAAGCATTCCAATGTTCAATTTATACAAATTAGTCTCACAGATAATCCCTTGTAGCTCCCTAATCAATACTAGAAGAATGGAGGACATACTCTTAAGCAAGAGCAAGTCACTCCCTCCAAAAATGAAACTATGAATTTGAAAAATCACCCTAGAGAAAGATTATCTTCCTACTTAATCTATGAGATATATAATGGGGAAGCTCCACCACACATGAATCCTAAATTTTTTTATTCCAAACTGGATGGCAAGCTAAACCCAAATCAACCCTATTTCCTTCCCACTACCACAAACCAAACTAGAAACTAACTTCTAGGCAACCAACATGATCCAAAAGATGAGGGAGTGAGACTCTTTAAAGAAATGAGGAGATGATATGATATCACCAAGTTTGAAAGTCCCCCAAACTCTACCTAAATGCTACATTGAAACCACTCAATGTTGAAACAAGATATGCCAAGGAGTTTAACCTCAAGACATTGCACCATCCACTTGGCTATTAAAATACTCCCTTGAGTGGTAGCATTAATTAAACCGATTCCCCCTCATCCTTGGGCATGGTGCAAACATCCTATGACATCAAGGGAAAACCTCGATCTCCACCATACCTGGAACACAAATAAGCTCTCAAAATATACTCATGTTGTTGAAATTGGGCCTTATTGGGAAACCAACAAGACACATAATAAACTTGATATGCCTAAAGAATACAATTAACAACAGTGAACTTGCATGCAAATAGAAGGTCATTATGATCCTAGATATGAAACTTACTTTGTAACATTTTCAAATACCAATCCCACATAGTTAATAGTAACAAGTTACCTCCAAAGGGAATCCCCAAATATCATGCCATAACCTTATGTTGAAAATAAGACTAGGTACCAAACCATAACACATGGTAAACTACAATGTGAGAATTAAATAAAAGACAAACATAATTCAATCATAACCACTATTAGGAATTCAAGGAAATCCCTTTAACCTCCTAGTTTAGTGAACACCACTAGTTGAAATATGCTTCATCAGGAATATTATGAAGGAAAACCAAAGTCATTGTTGGAATACTTAGAAGAGGGGATGAATTAGTATGAGCACTTTTATTACTTTTGACCACAATCTATAATCTTCAATAATGTTCAACAATTTATCTTTAGCATTTAATATATCATCAACAATATAATCATAAGCAACATCACATGAACAATATCACATCAAATAGACAGTACATCAGAATTTATGTGGAAACCCAAATGGGAGAAAACCACATAATGTTTTTCTTATACATCAAAAGAATACATTCATTGGAAGCACCGACTTCCCAATTCTCTAGCTACAACTCAAAGGGGGATATGGCCCTCTATTTACAAGATCCAACTTGAAGGAAGCTACAACTCCTTGTATTCTTTGGCTCCAGCCAGAAGGAGGCTACAACCCCCTGATTCTCAAGATCCATCTTGAAGGAAGCTCCAACTCCCTAAGTTCTATGGAACCAACCAAAAGGAGGCTACAACCCCCTTTCCTTGCCCCGTCTTGTCTCCCTGAAATATAAATTTAGACCAACTACCACTACCACTATCATTTCCACTGTCACTGTCACTATCACTTCCTCTATCACATCAACCTGTAACCTATCAACCTGTCACTGTATATGACATGTCACTATCACTGTACCATCAACCCGTAGTTGTCACTATATCATCAACATGTAGTTGTCATTGTATCATCAACCTGCTATACCAAAAAATGTACCATACCATGCATCAATTGTGTACCAACAAATGGAGTATAACATACATCAATCATGTACCATAAGATATTTCAGCTATAGATACCATAACATCATATAACATGTACTAAAGAATCAACCACATATAGAAATAATACCATATACCATATCAATCATGTATAGATATGTACCATATCATTAATGAAGTTCCTCAAATAACCCAAACAAATGTCTCATCCATATACCACCATACATCAAGTGTATACCTAAACCATACATCCACATATCAATGCTTGAACCATAACAATCATACCATAACCAGATACACTATTATACCTCTATCAACCATGTACCCAAGATGTACCTCAATCATGTGCCAAATCAAACATACATCAAGCATGTATCATACCATAACCATGTATAACCATCACAACAAGTACATAAGAATACTAATACCTTTGTAGTTGACCTAATGAATTGTAGATATTACCTGTAAGCTCAATTTTTATTTCTAGGATCAGGTATCAACATAACCCCCAAAATTGTCTTGTCCTCGTAGGACTAATATATCCTTTCATGCAAGGCCTCGTGTGACGATCCCTAATCAACCCACAAGAGTGCCTCGCAATAAACTAGTGGTCTAATCTGTGGGGGCCTACCAAACTAGGGTTTTCTCAGCAAAATTCGCTCTCCTCCGCAACCCCAAAAATACCACACTCCTTTCTTGTCACTACCTCATATGTCTCTATCACTAACTTGACAAATAGATCACTAGTTCACTAGAATATGTTCAATAGAATGACTAAGTGAATGTTCTTGTGAATAACTCCTTGAGGTGTATTTATGATTTTTCTAAGTAACCTCTCTCCTTAAACTTAGGGGATTCTAGAATTTCTTGTTACAACCACTTTAATTTTTCATTAAAGACTTGTAACCAACTAGGGTATTCGTCACCATTCTTCAGGGATTTTAACATCACAAGGCCATAACTCCTCAATCGCGAGGAACTACAAGGCATACCACATATCACCAAAAATGACATGACGAGGAATATCCATCTATGAGTGTCTTACTTGCATCTACATTTTCCTTCATGTCTGTATTATTCAATCAACTTCAAGTACCAAAACCACATTGTCATGGCTTCTTCAAGAGTTGACATCAATGACAACCAATCTGTCAACAATCTCCCCCCTTTCATCTAAGTTTCTTGGCTTAACCCTTTCCATGGCAGTGTTTTACTAGGTATACGTGGTTTTTCCCTTGACAGACATGTATATATGCGAGTTGCCTTCCTTTAGGGAGCGTATATACATGGTTGTTTCTCAAACAGTCGCGTGCATCATCTCTTGAGTCTTGCTGGCTGAGTTTTTTGTTTTCTAGGTGAGTTTTGTTGGTTGCTAAGTCTTCTTGGGTCCATGTTCTGACTGTTAAGTGCCTAAGGAAGCATTTATATTGTTTGATTTTTGGGTGGATGACCAGTACATGAGATGGACCATGCTACATCAAGAGAGGGGCCAAGAAGTGTTGGAGTTCACCAATACCTTCCATACCTTGAGCACCAAGCTGGGTATCAAATATTTTGAGTGACATTTGGTTCTAAAATATCGTGGGGTGCTACACAGATACATCCAAACTGAAATGGAGTTTCTAGACATCTCATCACTGGGAGATGCCTATCGATATGTTTTCAAAACAGAGAATAAATTTAGGCACCAGAACAAATGGGAGTTTGGGTCTACAAATCCGCAACAAAAAAATTATGATAAAGATGATTCTAACAAACAACCTCCCGAAAACCATTCGAAACCACAAGAAAATAAGGGTTACAGGAAGACAAAGAAGGACACTAGAAAATGGTGTGATTTCCACAAAATCCCCTAGCACAACACTGATGAATGTCGCTCTAAACAATCATTGGTGGTCGAGACCCAAGAAAAGGAGCCAAAACCTGATTCATAATATGATTAAGAAAATAATGAGAAAATATAGATCATTGACATGGACCCCACTACTACTGTTGTAGCCGTAACAATTCAACCAGAAGAACCAGAAGATCTTGAAGATGGGGAGTGCCTTTTTCATTCACAGATGTGGATGAAGGGGACCCCACTTCATTTTATTGTTGATAGTGGAATTCAAAAGAACCTCATCTCAATGGAGGTTGTCAACAACAGTTGGCATTGTTGACAACACCACACCCGTAGCCATACAACATCAAGTGGCTTCACCAAGGACAAGGCCTCCATGTCAACCAACAATGTCTATTTTCATACGACATCCAACTCTTCAAAGATAAGGTATTATGTGATGTTTCCCCACTGGATGTCTGTGATGTTCTATTGGGCCAACCATATATGTGGAAGTGCCATGCTATTTATGAATCTTGACCCCGTAGTGTCATTGTTACTTTGGGGGGTCATATCTACAGGATACCAGAGGTAGTTTAGAATATTTCCCCACCTAAACAATGACTCAAGGTAGTATCTCATACTACAATATTGAACTTCTTCACAGTATGTTCAAAAGGTGAATAAAAGAACACTACAACCACTATAGCCTCAGTCCAAGCACCTTTTGTCCAATATAAGCAGGTCAAAAATATTGAAGAAAAGTGCAATGATTCCTTCTGCACAAATTCATCTCATGTATCCATACTAGTTAAAAAGTTCCAACCCTTACAACCACAGGTTCATGACAGCCTTAAACAAGCTAACCAACACAACTTCTCCAGCAAAGCAAGCAGCTCATCAAGATGCAGATTGAACAAACACTTTTCCATATCCCCCAAGCACTCAATGCAATGGATACCATTGCTTCCTAAGGAGGGAGGATTGATCCAGGTGGATATCAATAACCACCCACCTATTCCAACTGGCTCAAAACAGTCTTCTGGAAATTTACTATTTTTAGTAGTTTTTCGGTTCTTAAACATTTGGGGCCATTTCGAGTTCCTAAATGAAGTTTTTTCTGGATCAAGCACCTTAAATATATTTAAAGGCTATGATTGAGTCCCCAAAATGAATCTCCTTGAATATACCTTTCCAATGAGCTATCGTGTTCCCCAAACAAAGATCATATGCAAAAGTTACACCCACGGGAAGTTGATACACCAAACTACCCAAAACAGGGTCCAAAAGACTAATGTAAGACAACTGAATGTGATATAAAGAACATCAACAATGAATTCTCTATCTATAATCATTCACTCATAATAGAACAATAGACATAATGATGAACAAGATGGAAAATATTCACAATGAAAACATATTGCAGATCACCAACACAAGAATATCTAAGACAAAATATTCAAGTCCTTCAACTTGAAAACTTTCATTAACAAGAACTATATACAACTAACAAAGATTCTTTTTCCTCAAGTCTCCAACCTCCTTTTACAATCCTTTTCATGATAATATATAGCATTACATTACAATATAAATCAATTAGGTTGAAATAGTTAGGGTTTCACATTCAAGGAGTTACAAACTAACTCCTATTTTTTAGGGTTTAGTTTTAACTAGTTAAATTTGGTGAAAATCTGTAAAAATAGGTTGTAAAGATCCCTTCGAATCTCCCAAACCATGATACCTGTGCAAAAATCGAGATATTTTTTGTAGATGAACCCGTGCTTGAGAAAAAAATTCTTTCAGTTTGTTGAGATCTATCACCATCTGCTTGGAATCTGAGCTTGAAGTCAACTGCAAAAACAATTAACTACAGAAAATTTCGCAGCAACCAAGAAATTTCATAATGACTGGTAGTTTCCCCTTTTCTCCTAAATGGCGAACTGGGTTGAGATTATTTTTTGTCAGCAAAGTAATGAAACTATGATGCCTCTCCACAAAAAATTTGGACAAAGTTCTCATTTTTTCTTATCAAAGTTATGATGAAAATAACATTTCGTAGAAACTAGGAAATTTGCTGTGAAATCTTTATTTCAACAGTTTTGCAACAAAAGTTGCTGCGAAATCTATGTTTCAATTTCTGGTGTTGCAAAAACACTTCGGGTTTGATCCAAAACTTTAAAATAACCTCAGAAAACACAAAAAAATGTTGTGTCTAGAGTATTACCAAACTATTCCACTGCAACTTTGGCCAACAAGTCCAGATTCCTCTTTGCAATTTGTTCTTTCCTTAGTCTATCATTTTCCATTGTTGCATCTAGAAGGCCATAGGAAATTCCGATGATAGAAAAATAATAACAAAAATGACCAGGAGTGATCCACATGCCTCATTGATATTACATTGATAGAAATACCATCGAACCTTGACACATTATCTCTAGGAGATCAGAACATGACTGCAAGACCCAATCAACAACAAAACAAAATGTTTTGACTTTGTAAATTTATAATCGCTAACAGTAGGGAGAGGGGGGCATAGGGAGAGAGAGGGGGGGGGGGAGCGGGGGAAATAGAGAAAAATTTCATGTTAATTGGAACGCGCGCACGTTCTTGTTTATAAAAAATATTGAAATAAAAATAACATGCTCATGTTCTAAAAGCGCACACACGTTATTTTTATTTCAATTTTTTTTAAAGAACATGCATGCACATGTTCTTGTACACATGTTTTTTTAGGAACATGCATGTGTTATTGGGAATGCATCTATGTGACTTGCTGAGTGGAGGTTTGGGGTTTGTCAAACCTGTCACATCGGGAATGCGTGCACATTCCTAGAAATGTGCACGTGTTGTTGCGAGTGCACATTCCTATTGACCCCGTTGCCACTTTATCATCCACCAACTTTGTGCACTCACCAATTAAGTCACCAACCTCTGCAAGTCATGTTGGAGACTTGAAGCTGACCTCTTCTAGTCATGTTGGAGACCTATCACCAACCTCTGCAAGTCATGCTGGGAGCAAGAAACCAACCACTACAAGTCATGTTGGGGGCACAACTCTAACCATTGTTAATCACACTAGACAAACATCACCAACCTCTGCAAGTCATGTTGGAGATCAACTACTAGCCTCTACAAGCCATGCTGGGAACATGTCACCGACCACTGCAAGTCATACTGGGGGAATTGATACGATTAAGAATCCTAGACCTATAGGACATAAGCCCAAGTTCCTTTGTATACTTTGCAAAGGAGGTCACCTAACTCGTTTATGCCCTACTACTGTCGTGGTACAAGAAGAGTGGTCCTTGTCTGATGGCCCTTCAGGTTCCGAGTCATCTTCGATTTCCCACCAATCTAATACTTCTTTAGTTGATACAATGATCGTGTCAATGAAATCTTTGGTCGAAACCACTCATGTTTTGGGGGGTGATGCGTTTCTTGACCATGTTTTCTTGCATCATGTTCAACCAACGGTCGTGTTGATGCAATCTTGGGCCGACACCACTCCTTTTTTGGGGAGTGATGCGTCTCTTGACCACGTTGTCTCGCATCCTATTCAACCAATGGTTGAAGAAGTGGTCATGCCGATGCAATCTTCGGTCGATCCCACTCTGCTCTTGGAGAGTGACAAGTCTAAGAAAGTGACATTGTCGATGCAATCTCCGGCCAATCCCACTTTTCTTTTGGGGATGATGCATCTTTCGACCATTTCCTTAGCATTTCCAGCTCTGTACCCTCTGAACAAGGGGGCATTCCACTCTCTCTGAGTACGCTCCCTCCAAGTCCTAGGATGGTTTCCTTTGATTGGAATGATCTTGTAGAGCCTCACCTTCATTCTTTTGCACCCTTCAAGATGATGGGAATTCTTCGATGTATTGTAGATGAAGAATCCTCTACAAATATTCTATCCTCAGCTTGACAAACTTTGAGTTCTCCTCGTAACACCATGTGAATTTTGAAATTACAAACCATTTATTGAACATACATATGAACATTGATCTACGTATTGAAATCATAATTTAATCTACTCTTGTTGAATAAAATGTTGAATAAAAGTGTTGGATAAAGTGAAACAAAATCCCAAAATTACCATGAACATGTCTCCAGAACCATATCCACTCTAAATAAGTAAGAGTCTTTGATGAATAAGAGTATGGAGTGGAATGAACAAAATCCACGAGTGCACCCATTCACATAACAAGGATAGGGTATACACGAAACATTATCAAAGTATAGTATCTAGTATTTAATAAATGCATCATAAATATAATATATTTATCTCACAAATGTTATTTATGTTAAATTATTTATATGTATCCAAATGTAAAATATTTATTAATGTGTATAAATCCCAACCATGAAGATCCCACTAAAATATTTAATTATAAAAATTTGTGAAACATTAGAAGTATGCAAACAACTAAAATCATTAAAATAATAAGTGTATAATGCAAAATTTCGTTTCTATGTTGGTAAGTCTAAATATTTCTTTGAGTCGGTCTTCATCTCTAATTTCATTGTTTTAACACTAACCATTCTGTTGTTCGAGTGTGAAGAAGGTAACCATGTGCGCAGGCCGACGAAATAACCCATGCAACACACTATACAATTAGGGTATAAATGAAGTTTCAAGGAAAAATAAAAATAAAACAAAGATTCCTCAAGCAACGAGAAGAATGGGTCTAGCCAGTTCCAAAAGGCGTTCGGAGACTGAGAGTATTCCCGAAGAGTATGTTGATAAATTGGTGCAAGAATTTGCTTATGATCCAATTCGTCTACCGCTTACAGAAGACCCTGCTCAGGTTCTTTACAACCGCAGGACACTGGAGACTATTTGGGACGCCAAACATGAAGCCCTTAATCCATTCACCCGCCAGCCCTTCAACATTAGCGATGTCATTCCCCAGGCTGAGCTGAAGCAACAGATGTGTCAATACATCGTCTGTAACACAAGTCTACAGGTCATTCCCGACTATACTAAAGTCTTGGGCGAGACAGATATGCAAAATCTCTTGAATGAATTGGTTTCAGATTACAAGTCTCTAATTAATGTTATTAATGCTAAGGGGAAGAAGAGAGAGTTGCAGCAAGAGCAATGCTGGAAGGCCCTGTGGCAGAGATTTAATCTGCTTCGTCTTTATTGCCAGTACAGCGCAGAAAATAGGGAACTGTTTTCTTCAATCAGAGGATACGAATGCTTGTACCAAGTAATAACTGAACAGCTGTTTCATTTATGCCGTGATCACTATTCTTCGTATGATGATGCAAAGGAAGTGTGCAAAGAAGTGGCCCGGCTCCTGGATGTTATCGGTTTGAAACACTGCTATTGGGCAAATGTACCTGAAGACTTTATATGGGCGGTTGTACACATTCTGTCTGACCTTACTGCAGAGTGCGAAGACTATGTTAAAATTCAGAGTATGGTTTTAAGAATTTACCGTCAGATGTTTTACAACTGCGGCATTGCTGGCAATAAGCATTTCTGCTCCTGCACTGTCCAAATTGCTCTTTATATGTTAGGAGGGCGCGAGAATGTTACTCACATATCTATTGAAGACTTATACAACGGAACGGCAATGCTCAACGCTGCATGGCTTAAAAACAAGACTCTTTGCATTTCAGAGTTTGATTACGTTGACATTATCGTCAACGTAGTAAATCTTTGCATTTCCCGCTTCAAAGACCTTCATGAAGCTGATCGTGAAAAACCCAATAACCGCCATGAAGATGATGAAGAAGATGAAGAAGAGAAGAATATTTATTTGATTAGCATGGCACTTAACAGAGGGCTCTGGTTAATTGACTCCATAGTCACAGTTACGTCTTATGAGGGGGAAAAAGAGTTTTTCTGGGACTCCAGGCAGAGGCTGCAAGAGTTAGATGTAGTAAGCGTAATTCTCCGACTGGTAGTACTTGCCGTTGCGGGTTTCAAATACCTCTTGGCATCTCATTTGCAATTTGGTTTAAATATTGTAACGGCACTTTGTGGAGGACTCGATGGAAGAACAGACAACGTGGTTCAAGTTTTTGGAGAATTTCTTGGAAGCAGTCGTGCGGATGATTATGGCCCGCTTGTTAAGGTGTTAATGCAACAATTTTTGGGCGATGTCAATACGGGTTAGGCCGTCACCGTGGTTCTAGGGTTGAGGAATCAAATTGTTTTAAAATTATAACTGTTATTTATGTTTTTTTTTAATCTTGCCAAGTTAGACATTTTTTTTCATTTTATTTTATTTTTCTTACATATTTTTAAGGTATTGATTGAAAGTACAAATTTGCTATATCATTTGATATTGGACCTACCTATAAGACTTTTCATGACTTTAGAACTTACACATTGGTTTTGCATTGGGGTTAAGAGAGTATTATAATAATAAAACTATTAATTTAATGTTTTTAAAATGATGTGTGAATCAATTTAAAATGTGATTAGAACTTTGTATTAATGGAATCTCCCACCCTTTAATAAGAAGTAAAGGTTAATAAGAATAGTAATAATTATTTCTTTTTGAAATTATAGACTTTTGCATGTAAGAAGGAGGAACCATCCTAAAATAAAAAAGAAGTATATAAATACACAAATTAGTTTGACATATAAATAGAGATGAAAATTGTGTGGTTTTGTAGTTATTATGGTTAAAGGAATATTATTTAAAAAAATTAATATGATTAATTTTATAAAAATTAATTGTTGGAAGTTAGCTATCATTTATACTAAATTTTAATAGGGTTTTTGATGATTTGGATCATTGTTCCTCTATATATATGGGCTTATGACCATAAAATGTGTTTGTTTGCTACATGACTAGCTTGCTCCAATATGAATATGTAGCATGTACTACATAGTTTTTTGCATCCATAAATACAATATAAATATTTGCAACTTGTAAATGGTTGGATCAGGTTAAAATGCATAGATTTCATCATTGGTTATTCATTGTGTTTACCATCATTGTGCATGTTATTAAGATGTATACCGTGCATTGAATCTATTTATCAATAGATTTTACATTGCATTGATTTTAATAATGTTGTTCTCCCAAGGAAAATCTCGAAAAGGAAAACTAAAACTTTATTCCCTATTAAAATAAGAGGTTTGACCCTACACTATAAATAATGTTGTCTCCGCCTCTCAATTCATTTGCACTTCACAAAATAGTAAGTACACACATCTCATAATTATACGACTTTTGGGAAAGGACTACATTAAATGCAAGTAGATACATGTGAAGGTGGAGATGCCACCTAAGCTGTATGCATTAAAACATGAGAATAACATGATAACTTATCAGAAGGTGTACATTGTGTGAAATTTAAAGGTGTAAATACACCAATGTGCCTCTTTAAGTGAAATTTAGAGAGAACATGAGAACGGTTCAACAAAAACGAGTCCCAACATGAAGGTTTAAGACCTTCTTCATGCTATCTCTAGAAATATTATTTTGTTATGGATCCACTATATACTTTGTTTCTTACAAGTTTTATAGGTCATGATAAAGTATAGATATAATTAAATGTTTATTGTTGTTCAATTAATTATAAAATAAATGAAGTAAAACAACTTAATTACTTTAAAATTTTAAATTATCTTTTGATATTCTAATATATACCCACAACCCATACATAATTGAATGTCAACCAAATGTGTAGGTGCCTTTTGTTTGTGCAATAAAACATGACATCCATGGATGATTGAAAAATAATTGAATATAAATATCTCAAAAACTATGAAATATTAAGTAAGGAAAAGGCAAGTACTCACAAAATTTGCAATCAACCATTTTCTTTGTCATCCCATCTTATGTGTTGAATGGGTTCCATTTTATTTTCTTTTCTACAACAAAAAAACAATAAAAATTTAGTATTTTATGTGATAATTATCATTGCAGATAAAACAAATAAATGATTGCATATATTTGATGCACATTCTTATTAGGATACTTCCTCTTGCAATTCAATTATTCTTATTTCTTTGACCATCTCCTTGTATACATTTTCGGACATCCCCTCTATCGTGTTTCGTATATCATTTTGTTTAGCATCTTCCATTTTCTTAATTTTCCTAAAATATGAAAAGTGCAATAAAAAATAAATTATTATTTATATGAAAGTAAATATAGTAGGACTATTAATTTGGTATTTTTCTAAATTAGTACATACATAACATAGAAAAATGTGTTCAATAATAATACTTTCTAAATTATTATTTTTAGTATTATGCAAGCCATATTACATGCACAACATTTACATTTGATATATTCTCAATCTGGCACCCTCTATGATATCATCTCATATGTTCCTTAGCCATCAATAGATCTGAATAATCCAAACCCAGGACCCCATGCTAATGGTGTGGTTGGTTCTGTTTCCCATGCTTATGTGGGACAACTAGACAATCAGATGGGTCACGTGACTATATTTTCAAACCCATGAGCTGTTGCACCTTTTGCTCAAACTAATCTAGTCCCAACTCAGACCTCCAAGGTAAATTTGGTATAGCATCCCCAACCCCGAGTTGGGCAATGCCAGATGAATTTTCCAAACTCTGGTACCACGTTGTAGCATCCCCATCCCCGATCTAAGAAATTCCACATGAATTTCCAAAATACGATACTGATTTAATTCATGAAAATGCTCTGCATATGCATAGAACTATGCAGAATAATAATAAATAAGCATAAACGATATTATACATGGAAACCCATGTAGAAAACACGTGAATAATTACACAACACATAAATCAAACACACAATAAACACTTATCTTTGGTAAAAGTGAACACCAACTTCAGACAAACCTTAGACTTAAATCCTAACCTTAGACTATGTCGTTCATAAGCTCAACAGTAGATCACCCCCAAGTTGGGGCTGAGACTCCACCTAGGAAAAGGAATCCTAAACAGGCTAAGGTCTCTTAGATAACAAAAAAAACTAGACTTAGGTGCCATCTCCAGCATACAACCTACAATGCCTCATTCTCCACATGCCTTTCCCACCCTAGGAAGTGTGCCCCTTCTTTGCTCAACAATCCTTCGGCTACCTTACTTCTTTTCTGGGGATTCAACAACAGGCTTGATAGGACATCTCAGATCCCCATAGCTACATCTTGTCACCTTGGGAATTAATTCCCAACAGTTCTGTCACATGGAGAGAAAGATCACAAGCCTAACCACCCTCTTCTTCAATAATGTACATGCCTGACAACCTGCCTCTTCATCCCAATTCCTGGGTTACTAGTTTTCCACAACTCCAAAGCTTTCCATTGTGCAGGTACATGTGATGGAAGTAGTAGTGTACATACGGTAGAGGAGGATAATGGTAGTAATCATGGAAAAATGATGGAAAATGAACTAATTCCCCCAATTATATGTGCATGCTCCCAACTTGACATTTGTCATGTTGGGAACTACATGAGCCCCACATGGACCCCCCCACATGATGATATGTTCCTATTTTCCCCCACTTTCAGGGATAACTAGGAGATCATGTCTYGAGGCCCATAGGTCCTAGACATGGAGTACCGAGAGAAGGATTGACTTTAGCATGGCCCTAGAGGGCCCACCTTTTCTTTCTTCTAKCATTTTTGTCTTGTCAGCARCAACAACATCCATCACCATYGGCCTGGTCCTGTGTCAGAGAAGCTTCTTTCTCCATGAGGTAATTAGTTTAGGTATCATGGTATGTGTCACTTTAATCATCAAAACCATTGAATGYATGCATTTGATTCCTTTTATTTCTAACAACTGCTTGGATCTTATACYTTCCCACTTCAYTGTGTTTGGGGGGATTGACAGGGTGCCCTAGAAAGCCTGTGTCTGTAGGTTTTGGTTTGCCACTAGGGGGATTTCTAAAAAAATCCATTGTCTGCTCTTGTCATGACACCACTTTTCCATCTTGTTTCCCGCTCACCTATCCCATTCCACTTKTCCAGGCATTGGGTTGACCTATTTTCAGGATTTCACCTTATCTCGTGGGAAGAAGGGGCTAWATGCCCAAAAGGTAAAAGAAAGCTAGTAAAAGATAAAATCCTAAAAATAAAAYGTCGAGATGCTTCGCCTAGGGATCCYCGAGAAAGAAATAAAAAGCTTCTCAACAAGAAACAAGAGGGACCCAGAAAAATAATAAAACAAGGCCTAAACAGAGGATAGGGGGTCTCATCACAAGCCAACCTATTCGGTCCATGGGTATCTAACAGTATGAAATTGCCATTAGCTGGTCACCACGCCAGGGTAGTAATTCTTGGTTGCATGTCCAAGGGAAAGGGGGTCTCATCACGATCCAAGCTTATCATTTCTGTGAAAATACTTGTGGGTAACGCTGTCACCACTGGTCACCACGCCAGGGCAATGTCCCCTGATTAGCTCTTGAAAAAAAAGAAATAAAAGACAAAAGAATAAAAGAATAAAGTATAAAAGAAAAGAATGGGCATGGAAAAAATCCATCCATGACAGGTACATCTCGCCTTCTAGAAAGGAACCCATAGGTAACATTTTTCATCCTTGACCCTCACTGATCCAGATTATTTTCGGCATGAAATGAGAGCGGATATATAATAAATAAATGCATAGAGATATCGCGTATACCCAATAACATAACATAAATATATTAGAGATGCAACCATAAACACAGAGATACAATAATACACAATTTCTATTAATGAAAGAAATGTACAAAGACTATAAAAATACAAAGTGAAAGACTTGCTAGAATGGTGGCAGCTTATCTCTGAGAAGAGATGTGACGGCTACTCACATTCCCAAGAAGATGGTAACAATGAGGCTCTGAAGGCATTTTTACAATAAACAAGAATGCTAAAAACCCTAGACATCCAAAAAACTAACCCTAGGAGATGAAGTGCCAAAAGTCATGTGGGCCCCGTTTGGGTAAGTTAGTACATCAACTTCCCAGGGTCGTAACTTTTGCATATGATCTCTGTTTTAGGTGTATGATAGCTCGTTGGAAAGGTATCGTCGAGGAGATTCATTTTGGGGGCTCAATCATGCCTTCAGATATTATTGAGAAACTCTATCTCGAAAAAACTTCATTTAGGCCCTCAAAATGGCCCCAGAAGTTAAAACCTGCTAAAAATAGTAAATTGCCAAAATTGCTAGAAAATTGTTTTGATCCAGTCAGAAAAGGTGGGTGGCCACTGATATCCACCTGGATCACTCACTGCACCCACATGTTTGGAAATCCCCTGAACACATCACCCACTTACATGGCTTGGATGAGGTTTCTTCTAGGAACTTTCCTTCTTTTGTGGACACTAGCCCAATAGGACTCCTTGTCCTTTTCTTAAGACTTGTATTGTAGGCTTGTGTAACGTATTTGAGC
>ML864622.1:0-14319 GCA_009831015.1 Picea engelmannii | reverse complement strand
TATATGGATATGATCCTGCTGATTGGGAACTTGTCTCTCACCGTTCAGATGGTGAGTACCTATCTGTCAGTGACGATAGTTCTTCTCCTTCGGACAATGATGAAGATTTACCTTCCCCTTCTCCTGATTATTTTACTGATACAGCTAGTTCTATTTCTCCACTTGAGGAATCCCTTAATTTTCTTGAAATCAAAATGTTTTCTCCTTTTGTTGATGTACATTCTCTCATTTCACAGCGAGATTCTTTTTAACATAAGCTAGCCGCTCTTACCCCTGGTAAATTTCGTCTCCATGACTACTATTCTTCTCAGATTGAGTCCCTTACTGCCCATATCAACACTATTCAGCAGCCAAGCGTGGTGAATATTCATCACTACACTCCCACTGATGCTGAATTCAGCAAACCTATACCTAAGCTTGATCGCCCTAAGACAAAACCTCTGATAATCTCAGAAGCAGATAGAGGTAAAGCAGTAATAGCTCATACAGACTCTCCTCAAGATGATATAACTTTAGAAAACACTATTTTCCATCTTGAAGAAGAGATCAAAGAAAAATAAGCTCTTATCAGAGATCTATGGAAATCTTTAAAGCTTCAGAAAGAAGAATTAGCCTTCCTCAAAAGTCAGCAATATCAGGAAATGGAGTCAATCTTAGAAAAACTAGGAGCTGATTGTTTGAAGATAGTCAAGGGCCTTGATGACAGATTAGTCATCTCTGTAAATATCAAACCTTCAGGATATCTGCAATACACACTAGATGCACAAGTAGACACTGGTGCCATCAACTCATGTGCAAAGCATGGAGCCATTCCAGAGTATTATTGGCAACCCATACAACTGTCATTCAGAGCTGTCAATAAGACTGAAATGCTGATAAAGCATATTGCTCCAGACTTTCCAATTTACATTATGGAAAGAAAGGTTCCAGTGACCTTGTATAGTTTTGACATAGGTGCAGATATTTTATTAGGCAACGACTTTGTAAATAAGTGTCTTCCTTTCACTGCAGGAAATAATTTCATACAAATGCAAGTTGAAGGTCAAACCATTACGGTACCCAGCAAATCAATTTATGAAACAAGAATTGCTGTAAAAGAGTCTTCCACACATCTTGAAAAATCTGCTATCCAGCTAGCTCGAATCCAGAAAATAGTAAAGCATATTAACATTCATGGAATGGTTGTTATAAGAGAAATTAAAGAAAAGATAGAATCAGATTGTACATTTGATTATCCTGATGCTTTCTGGACAAGAGAACAGTATTTTGTGAATCTACCTTACAAAGAAGATTATATTCCCAAAACATAGAAGGCTTCTGCAAATCACATGTCTCCTACTGAACTTGAGTATTGCCAAAAGGAGATAAATGAGTTAATGCAAAGAAAGTTGATAGAAAAAAGTAGAAGTCCTTGGGCATGTCCTGCTTTCTATGTTAACAAACATAGTGAGCAAAAAAGGGGAAAGCCTCGTATGGTAATAAACTACAGAGCTTTGAATGAAGCTTTGTTACCTATCAGATATCCTCTTCCCTCCAAAGAATTGCTATTCAGTAAAATTGGGAAATGTAATGTGTTTAGTAAATTTGATTTAAAGAGTGGATTCTGGCAGATTGTAAATACCCTTGGAGATAGGTACAAAACAACATTTGTTGTTCCACAGGGACAGTACCAATGGAAGGTCATGCCATTCAGATTAAAGAATGCACCCTCTGAGTTTCAGAAAAGAATGGATGACATATTCAAGCATTTATCTTTTGTTCTTGTATATATTAATGATTTGTTGATTTGCTCTGTAGATATGAAAGCACGTAAACAACACTTAGCTGTTGTATATGATTTACTATATAAACATGGTTTAGTGCTCAACAAATCTAAGCTCTGTTGGGCACAGAGTAAGATTGAATATCTCGGTCTCATTCTATCTCAAGGGGAGGTAGAATTACAAGACCATGTCCTGAGGAAATTACAAGATTTCCCTCATGAAATGCTTGATATCAAGAAACTTCAAAGATTCATTGGATGTTTAAATTATATCCGCCGGTTCTATGAGAACCAAGCAAAAGATGTGTGGATACTGCAAAAACGGATAAGTAAATCTACTCCTTGGAATTATAAGATGACGCAAGCAGTTCAGATCATCAAGCAGAAAATTCAGAATTTCCCAAAATTACATCTTCCTGATTTATCACTTAAATTGGTCTTAGAGACTGATGCCTCTAATGACACATGGGCAACTATTCTACTTCAAAAGAATTGCCCTAAATTGGAAGAAGTCTGCATTTACACATCTGGATGCTTTGCTGATGCTAAAACAAGATATCCTTAATCTCATAAGGAAATTCTTGCTGTCAAGAATGGCATCAAGAAATTGAGGATCTTTCTAAAACCTGTTCATTTTCTTGTTAGAACAGATTTAAAACATATGAAGGGTATGCTATCTAATCACGGGTTGCTTGAATAGGGTAATAACAGGATTTTGCAATGGAGTATCTAGTTAGGTGGATATGATTTTGATATTGAATACAAACCAGGCAAAGACAATTGCATTGCAGACCTGTTAACAAGGGAACCATCTCCAAAGACAGAACAGGACAAGACTATTAAATGGCTTCATCCTCCTTGAGGCCTACTTCTAGTCCTCCACCAGGATTCAAATGGATCTTGGTCTACAAAGATTGTACATATTTTTTATGTTTTGAATGTTTGGCTTGTAGTATAAAGTCTAGTCCAGCATGTATTAATATCCTGGAAAAATGGATACAAATGTATAATCATTTTGAGGCTTTTACTAGATACTTTAGAGACAGTAGAAATTTATTTAGAGGTATCATGACTGGAGTTCCATTCCAAGGGCAAGTATACATTAGCATATTCTCTCCTGATCTATCATATGAAGATTACTCTAAGATCATGCTCCAGACTAAGCATGATGGAAGCTGTTGGATTATGTTTGAATGCTCCTCATTCAAACAATATTATTATTTCTGGTCAGGATGGTTATTCTGTTTATTCTATCAATATTGTCCTAGAGATGCTGAGTTCTTCAGAAATACAAACAAAGAAGCATTTAAACAATGGTTCATGGCTGAAGTCCAGGAAGCTTCTCATTATGAAGCTTGGTTTATTTTCAGCTTATCCTTCATGGGTAGCACATTGCAAAATGATCCAAATACCAGGTACCAAGGATACAAAGTACACAGTGAATACTATGGAGGATTATGCGTACCTAATGACGAATTAATTCCTGCCTTACAAGGATCACCATTCTATAGATGATTTGGAGGATTGCCACCTTTCTCCTCAGATCGAAGTACTCCAGCCAGCAATCATGAAGAATATTCTGACAATAATAGCGAGTTCTCATTTGATTCGATAGCTATGCATAATCTAGATAATTCCATGGAAGCATGATGGGCCCTTATGTCCATCTTTGTAATAAAGTAGATTCTTTCATGTCTTTCAGGTCGACAGTGGTGTCCTGACGGTTCCGTGGGTTCACGAGTAACAACACTTTGTACAATTGGAATCATTTACTTTATATCGAGTCATTCTGTAAAAGACATTGATGGGTCCCCATATGGCCGAGCCTTCAAGGGATGAGATAACAGTTGTAGTCCACAGCTGCCCCATTTAGTCTTTTCGTGAATTATTGTATTACCGGCAGATGCCTGTATTTTTCCAAAGGTAACCTACTAGGTTGAATATAAATAAGACTCCTCGGGTCTCATTTGGGACATCCGGAATTGGGAGAGTAAGAGTCTGAGTCTAAGTAAGAGTCGAGCAGTGTGTATCCTCTTTGCTTCACTTGCCTTCGGGATCTGGTGACAGTAAATGAAAAACACTGATCTCAAGTGTATTAGTCTATGATCCTAGCGCTCGTCTGAAAATTGGTATCAGAGCAAGTTAGTTTGTGTTAAGATAGTTTCTGCCAAATCCATCGGCCAGGAACTTTCCTAATCTCTGTGTATACGGAGACATAAGGATAAATGCCCTGCTTTTCTGTGCAGTCATATCTCAAGTCTGTAATATAATATATGCCTCCTTGATATAAGTTGTAATCAAGTGTGACAGATTTAATATATATGAGTTTTATGAGTGTTCATTACATGAGTGAGCCTTGTGTCTGAAAGATATGATTGTGTGACGTGCAAAGTTACGATAAAAGAGGTGATTTACTTGCAAGATGGTCTCTAGCCGTTGTTGTAGGACGTTGTAAGTCAGCATTTGAAGCCACAGATTGGCGTGTAGCTGCAGTAAAGTCCTTTTCCCAAAGTTGTAAGTTGGAATCTTGCCTTTTATCATTTTCTTACCTACAATATTTTAAGGATCTTGTCAGGAGTTGCAGTAATTCATAAATGGCTACTCAGAAGAATTCATCATCACATGATCTGTCAGCACTTGCACAATATAAGCCGAGTAAATGGTATAAGAAGTTACTTAATTGGTCTAGTAGTAAGCCCCTCTATAATGATAGATTACTTATTCAGGAGTATGAACCTGATCCTAACTGGAAAATGCCAGAAATTCCTGCTTCTGATATATATGAAATATCTATCTTCCAATTCCGTGCTTCTACTCTCATTCGATATTGTTTCATCAATATTCCTATATCTCTTGGACAGAAAGTTTATCAGATTCCTCTCATAGAGCCAGAAGATATTTCTTGGGGTCTAGCTCCTGGATATGAGTATGTCCATATCGGATTAATCCAGTTTGGTACGAATCCTCTGGTTCGACCAGGTTTGGATACCTCCGTTCTTACTTGCATGATCGACTCCCATCATAAAACCAAATAGAGGTAAAGCAGTAATAGCTCATACAGACTCTCCTCAAGATGATATAACTTTAGAAAACATTATTTTCCATCTTGAAGAAGAGATCAAAGAAAAATAAGTTTTTATCAGAGATGTATGGAAATCTTTAAAGCATCAGAAAGAAGAATTAGCCTTCCTCAAAAGTTAGCAATATGAGGAAATGGAGTCAATATTAGAAAAACTAGAAGCTGATTGTTTGAATATAGTCAAGGGCCTTGATGACAGATTAGTCATCTCTGTAAATATCAAACCTTCAGGATATCTACAATACACACTAGATGCACAAGTAGACATTGGTTCCATGAACTCATTTGCAAAGCATGGAGCCATTCCAGAGTATTATTGGCAACCCATACAACTGTCATTCAGAGCTGTCAATAAGACTGAAATGCTGATAAAGCATATTGCTCCAGACTTTCCAATTTACATTATGGAAAGAAAGGTTCCATTGACCTTGTATAGTTTTGACACAGGTGCAGATATTTTATTAGGCCAAGACTTTGTAAATAAGTGTCTTCCTTTCACTGTAGGAAATAATTTCATACAAATGCAAGTTGAAGGTCAAACCATTACGGTACCCAGCAAATCAATTTATGAAACAAGAATTGTTGTAAAAGAGTCTTCCACACATCTTGAAAAATCTGTTAACCAACTAGCTTGAATCCAGAAAATAGTAAAGCATATTAACGTTCATGGAATGGTTGTTATAAGAGAAATTAAAGAAAAGATAGAATCAGATTGTACATCTGATTATCCTGATGCTTTCTGGACAAGAGAACAATATTTTGTGAATCTACCTTACAAAGCAGATTATATACCCAAAACACAGAAGGCTTCTGCAAATCACATGTCTCCTACTGAACTTAAGTATTGCCAAAAGGAGATAAATGAGTTAATGCAAAGAAAGTTGATAGAAAAAAGTAGAAGTCCTTGGGCATGTCCTGCTTTCTATGTTAACAAACACAGTGAGCAATAAATGGGAAAGCCTCGTATGGTAATAAACTACAAAGCTTTGAATGAAGCTTTGTTACCTATCAGATATCCTCTGCCCTCCAAAGAAGTGTTATTCAGTAAAATTGGGAAATGTAATGTGTTTAGTAAATTTGACTTAAAGAGTGGATTCTGGCAGATTGGAATTACCCCTGGAGATAGGTACAAAACAACATTTGTTGTTCCACAGGAACAGTACCAATGGAAGGTCATGCCATTCGGATTAAAGAATGCACCCTCTGAGTTTCAGAAAAGAATGGATGACATCTTCAAGCATTTATCTTTTGTTCTTGTATATATTGATGATTTGTTGATTTGCTCTGTAGATATGAAAGAACATAAATAATACTTAGCTGTTGTATATGATTTACTATATAAACATGGTTTAGTGCTCAACAAATCTAAGCTCTGTTGGGCACAGAGTAAGATTGAATATCTCGGTCTCATTCTATCTCAAGGGGAGGTAGAATTACAAGACCATGTCTTGAGGAAACTACAAGATTTCCCTGATGAAATGCTTGATATCAAGAAACTTCAAAGATTCATTGGATGTTTAAATTATATCCGCTAGTTCTATGAGAACCAAGCAAAAGATGTGTGGATACTGCAAAAACGGATAAGTAAATCTACTCCTTGGAATTATAAGATGACGCAAGCAGTTCAGATCATCAAGCAGAAAATTCAGAATTTGCCAAAATTACATCTTCCTGATTTATCACTTAAATTGGTCTTAGAGACTGATGCCTCTAATGACACATGGGCAGCTGTTCTACTTCAAAAGAATGGCCCTAAATTGGAAGAAGTCTGCATTTACACATCTGGATGCTTTGCTAATGCTGAAACAAGATATCCTTCATCTCATAAGGAAATTCTTGCTGTCAAGAATGGCATCAAGAAATTCAGGATCTTTCTAAAACCTGTTCATTTTCTTTTTAGAACAGATTTAAAACATATGAAGGGTATGCTATCTAATCACAGGTTGCTTGAACAGGGTAATAACAGGATTTTGCGATGGAGTATCTGGTTAGATGGATATGATTTTGATATTGAATACAAACCTGGCAAAGACAATTGCATTGCAGACCTGTTAACAAGGGAAGCATCTCCAAAGACAGAACAGGACAAGACTATTAAATGGCTTCGTCTTCCTTGAGGCCTACTTCTAGTCCTCCACCAGGATTCAAATGGATCTTGGTCTGCGAAGATTGTACATATTGTTTATGTTTTGAATGTTTGGCTTGTAGTATAAAGTCTAGTCCAGCATGTATTAATATCCTGGAAAAATGGATACAAATGTATAATGATTTTGAGTCTTTTACTAGATACTTTAGAGACAGTAGAAATTTATTTAGAGGTATCATGACTGAAGGTCCATTCCAAGGGCAAGTATACATTAGCATATTCTCTCCTGATCTATCATATGCAGATTACTCTAAGATCATGCTCCACACTAAGCATGATGGAAGCTGTTGGATTACGTTTGAATGCTCCTCATTCAAACAATATTATTATTTCTGGTCAGGATGGTTATTCTGTTTATTCTATCAATATTGTCCTAGAGATGCTGAGTTCTTCAGAAATACAGACAAAGAAGCATTTAAATAATGGTTCATGGCTGAAGTCCAGGAAGCTTCTCATTATGAAGCTTGGTTTATTTTCAGCTTATCCTTCATGGGTAGCACATTGCAAAATGATCCAAATACCAGGTACCAAGGATACAAAGTACACAGTGAATACTATGGAGGATTATGCGTACCTGATGACGAATTAATTCTTGCCTTACAAGGCTCACCATTCTATAGATGCTTTGGAGGATTGCCACCTTTCTCCTCAGATCGAAGTACTCCAGCTAGCAGTCATGAAGAATATTCTGACAATAATAGCGAGTTCTCATTTGATTCGATAACTATGCATAATCTAGATAATGCCATGGAAGCATGATGGGCCCTTATGTCCATCTTTGTAATAAAGTAGATTCTTTCATGTCTTTTAGGCCGATAGTGGTGTCCTGACGGTTCCGTGGGTTCACGAGTAACTCCACTTTGTACAATTGGAATCATTTGCTTTATATCGAGTCATTCCGTAAAAGACATTGATGGGTCCCCATACGGCCGAGCCTTCAAGGGATGAGATAACAGTTGTAGTCCACAGCTGCCCCATTTAGTCTTTTCGTGAATTATTGTATTACCGACAGATGCCTGTATATTGCCACTGGTAACCTACTAGGTTGAATATAAATAAGACTCCTCGGGTCTCATTTGGGACATCCGGAATTGGGAGAGTAAGAGTCTGAGTATAAGTAAGAGTCGAGCAGTGTGTATCTAAAATTGGTATTAGAGCCAGTTAGTTTGTGTTAAGATAGTTACTGCCAGAGCCATCGGCCAGGAGCTTTCCTAATCTCTGTGTATACGGAGACATAAGGATTAATGCCCTGCTTTTCTGTGCTGTCATATCTCAACTCTGTAATATAATATATGTCTCCTGCATATAAGTTGTAATCAAGTGTGACAGATTTAATATATATGAGTTTTATGAGTGTTCATTACATGAGTGAGCCTTGTGTCTGAAAGATCTGATTGTGTGACGTGCAAAGTTACGATAAAATAGGTGATTTACTTGCAAGATGGTCTCCAGACATTGTTGTAGGACGTTGTAAGTCAGCATTTGAAGGCACAGATTGGCGTGTAGCTACAGTAAAGTCCTTTTCCCAAAGTTGTAAGTTGAAATCTTGCCTTTTATCATTTGCTTACCTACAATATTTTAAGGATCTTGTCAGGAGTTGCAAGAATTCATAAATGGCTACTCAGAAGAATTCATCATCACATGATCCGTCAGCACTTGCACAATATAAGCCGAGTAAATGGTATATGAAGTTACTTAATCAGTCTAGTAGTAAGCCCCTCTATAATGATCGATTACTTATTTAGGAGTATGAACATGATCCTAACTGGAAAATGCCAGAAATTCCTGCTTCTGATATATATGAAATATCTATCTTCCAATTCCGTGCTTCTACTCTCATTCGATATTGTTCCGTCAATATTCCTATATCTCTAGGACAGACAGTTTATCAGATTCCTCTCATACAACCATAAGATATTGCTTGGGGTCTAGCTCATGGATATGAGTATGTCCATATCGAATTAATCCAGTTTGGTACGAATCCTCTGGCTTGACCAGGTTTGGATACCTCCGTTCTTACCTGCATAATCGACTCCCGTCATAATAATTTTCAAGATGCATTAATATCTGGTTTTCAAGCCCCTTTACACAATGGCCCTGTCTGGTCCTCTGCCTTGCCTCACTATTAGGTCTCTCTTCGTGATCCTTACATCAATTCTCTCTTACAAGCTTACGTCCAGTTTGTTGGATTCAATATGGCTGAAGGATCCAAGATAGTCCAGTTACATTCTTCCATCTGTCTTCGGTTCGTTTCTACAACCATGCCTGCGCTTAATCCCAAACTCCTCAAGCGCGCCACTAACGAAAGCGTGGTGGTTGGCCCCGGTAATGTTTCACCACTAACTGTAGGATTTTGTCAATTAACAGGAATTGAAGAATGGTCTGCAGATTATGTTCCTATTGCTAGTCAAAATCCACTCCCTATGCCTAAAGAAGTTTCTGTCTCCTAGAACTCATTAGGACAGAATTTTTTGAAGCTAGGAAGATCTCACAGCACTAGATTTCAAGATCTAGATAGACAATTCTCGCATCTATCCACATCTACTTCTAGATCTGAATCTGCAAGACAACCTTCTCCTACCAGAACTCCTGTATATAAACCTGTCTCTGGTAGATATAAACTAGATGATCATTTACTCAGACATCAAAAGGGTTCTAAAGATTGTTATTACTGTAAGAGGAATTTTCCTACTCAAGACCCTTCTATAAATACTAAAAGTACGATGTCTGCCTCTTATCCTTCTGTACCTAAGAACTTCAGAACATATCAATCAAAGGATGACCATCATGGTCAACATGCAGAATGTTCTGAGTGTCAATACCTAGCCATCCCTACCATTAAAATGTTTAATTCTCCATTACCTCGAAGTGGAAGGGATAAAAGGACAGAGCTGCCATTTAGAAATCTAGGACCAAGGAATCATATTCCCAAGTTTCAGAATGACATGGTAGCTGATCTTGATTTTATCAACTACAGAAAGTCTGACTCTGATCCTCCTCCAGATAGTATTAGACTTCAAAATTCTACAAATTATCAATTGGTCTGTTTATCACAAAATATAGATGATATCGCTCAAGATGTAATACAGTCCAAATCCCATCTTAATGGATTTCATTCTGAAGTAGATCATCTAGACCAAAATCAACAAGAAATGAAGTCTCAATTAAATACTATCCTAGAGAAATTATTAATAATAGAAGAAGCAATTTCTTCTATGAGAACAGTCTATAAAGAAGAATCAGAGCCTTCTTCTCCTCTTATATTGGATATACCCCAAGATGCTACTTTCTCTTTGTATGATACTACTGACTACAGTAAGCATAAACAACTAACCTTGAAACAATTAGCTTCTACAATTTCCAACCCTGCTTTGGTCAGAGTTGCAGAAATCTCACAGCTTGCTGTTGAAAAGCTTACATTGGTTAAAAACCAAATTTATGAGCTTGAAAAATAAATCAATACAGCAAAGCAAGTACAACTCGAGAAGCAGATGAGCTGTTTAGCTATTGTACAGTCTAAAAATTCTTTTGTTCAAATAAAAGGCTTAGATGGTGAATCTAAACCTGACATTCCTGAGTCATCTAATACTCACAAGCCTAACACAGGTAATCCTGGTACCAATTACCAGTCTGCCTGGGAAAAATGGTGTAATGCAAAGTACAGGGGTTCTAAGAAAGCCCCTATGGATATAGATGGAGAGCCCAAAAGATCTCTAAAGAGTCCAGAAAATGCTCCAGTCTCTAATTTTGACAGTAAGTCCAAGCTAGAGATTGAAACCATTATTCAAAGATGGCATACATGGGCTAGAACACAAAAGATGCTATACAAAGACAAGGTTACTTGGAGTGATCTTGCTTTAAGAATCACTTGGGGTTTTGAAGGTAATCTCTACATATGGTGGGAAAGAGTAACTCCTAAGAGCAAATTGAGAATCCTTGACCATGAAAAACCAGTTGATGAACTGGTCAAAGCAGCAGTATTTGAATTCTRTGGGAATCTTAGAATTAATACTAGTCATTATGCTGATCTTTTCATGAATCAAAGATTATGTGATCTTAGAGAATTACCTAAATATTTCTGTACAATGCAAAACCTATTGTATAAAGTACCTGACCCAGAAAACTCTGCCTACTTAAGAAAATATATATCTTCTTTGCCCGGCAGAACACCAAAGCTTGTCGGGGAAAGGCTTGAAAATCTCGAAATAGATGTTTCTGAGATGTCTCTTGCAGGACTACAAGAGCAAGTAGTTACTGCATTACAAAATGAAGGCATGAGAAAGAAGACTGCAAAGTCTTTGAAAAAGTATCTTCCTTTTGATTCCTCAGTATGTGATGTTCTCCTTGAAACACATACTTTTGGCTGTTTCAAATCTAAGAAACCTGCTAAATGGACGAAGGGTAAATGTAATTGTTCTTCTATAGACCATGGTCATAACCAACCTTCTCGAAGGTATTCAAAAAAGCATACTCAGACTGGTCAGTTTAGAAGAAGAAAATATTTCTTTAAGAGACGCTCATCTCGTGCCAAGCCTAAAACTACAGGTTGTTTCATTTGTAAAAAGCCTGGCCACTGGGCATCTCAGTGTCCTCTGCGGTCGAAGACAAAATCCCAGACAAAGATCATGGATTTATTCTTATATGGATATGATCCTGCTGATTGGGAACTTGTCTCTCACCGTTCAGATGGTGAGTACCTATCTGTCAGTGACGATAGTTCTTCTCCTTCGGACAATGATGAAGATTTACCTTCCCCTTCTCCTGATTATTTTACTGATACAACTAGTTCTATTTCTCCACTTGAGGAATCCCTTAATTTTCTTGAAATCAAAATGTTTTCTCCTTTTGTTGATGTACATTCTCTCATTTCACAGCGAGATTCTTTTTAGCATAAGCTAGCCGCTCTTACCCCTGGTCAATTTCGTCTCCATGACTACTATTCTTCTCAGATTGAGTCCCTTTCTTGTCCAGATCAACACTATTCAGCAGCTAAGCGTGGTGAATATTCATCACTACACTCCCACTGATGCTGAATTCAGCAAACCTATACCTAAGCTTGATCGCCCTAATCCAAAACCTCTGATAATCTCAGAACCAGATAGAGGTAAAGCAGTAATATCTCATACAGACTCTCCTCAAGATGATATAACTTTAGAAAACACTATTTTCCATCTTGAAGAAGAGATCAAAGAAAAAGAATCTCTTATCAGAGAGCTATGGAAATCTTTAAAGCTTCAGAAAGAAGAATTAGCCTTCCTCAAAAGTCAACAATATGAGGAAATGGAGTCAATCTTAGAAAAACCAGGAGCTGATTGTTTGAATATAGTCAAGGGCCTTGATGACAGATTAGTCATCTCTGTAAATATCAAACCTTCAGGATATCTGCAATACACACTAGATGCACAAGTAGACACTGGTGCCATGAACTCATGTGCAAAGCATGGAGCCATTCCAAAGTATTATTGGCAATCCATACAACTGTCATTCAGAGCTGTCAATAAGACTGAAATGCTGATAAAGCATATTGCTCCAGACTTTCCAATTTACATTATGGAAAGAAAGGTTCCAGTGACCTTGTATAGTTTTGACACAGGTGCAGATATTTTATTAGGCCAAGACTTTGTAAATAAGTGTCTTCCTTTCACTGTAGGAAATAATTTCATACAAATGCAAGTTGAAGGTCAAACCATTACGGTACCCAACAAATCAATTTATGAAACAAGAATTTCTCTAAAAGAGTCTTCCCCACATCTTGAAAAATCTGCTAACCAGCTAGCTCGAATCCAGAAAATAGTAAAGCATATTGACATTCATGGAATGGCTGTTATAAGAGAAATTAAAGAAAAGATAGAATCAGATTGTACATCTGATTATCCTGATGCTTTCTGGACAAGAGAACAGTATTTTGTGAATCTACCTTACAAAGAAGATTATATTCCCAAAACACAGAAGGCTTCTGCAAATCACATGTCTCCTACTGAACTTGAGTATTGCCAAAAGGACATAAATGAGTTAATGCAAAGAAAGTTGATAGAAAAAAGTAGAAGTCCTTGGGCATGTCCTGCTTTCTATGTTAACAAACACAGTGAGCAGAAAAGGGGAAAGCCTCGTATGGTAATAAACTATAGAGCTTTGAATGAAGCTTTGTTACCTATCATATATCCTCTGCCCTCCAAAGAATTGCTATTCAGTAAAATTGGGAAATGTAATGTGTTTAGTAAATTTGACTTAAAGAGTGAATTCTGGCAGATTGGAATTGCCCCTGGATATATGTACAAAACAACATTTGTTGTTCCACAGGAACAGTACCAATGGAAGGTCATGCCATTCGGATTAAAGAATGCACCCTCTGAGTTTCAGAAAAGAATGGATGACATCTTCAAGAATTTATCTTTTGTTCTTGTATATATTGATGATTTGTTGATTTGCTCTGTAGATATGAAAGCACATAAACAACACTTAGCTGTTGTATATGATTTACTATATAAACATGGTTTAGTGCTCAGCAAATCTAAGCTCTGTTGGGCACAGAGTAAGATTGAATATCTCGGTCTCATTCTATCTCAAGGGGAGGTAGAATTACAAGACCATGTCCTGAGGAAATTACAAGATTTCCCTCATGAAATGCTTGATATCAAGCAACTTCAAAGATTCATTGGATGTTTAAATTATATCCGCCAATTCTATGAGAACCAAGCAAAAGATGTGCGGATACTGCAAAAACGGATAAGTAAATCTACTCCTTGGAATTATAAGATGATGCAAGCAGTTCAGATCATCAAGCAAAAAATTCAGAATTTGCCAAAATTACATCTTCTTGATTTATCACTTAAATTGGTCTTAGAGACGGATGCCTCTAATGACACATGGGCAGTTGTTCTACTTCAAAAGAATGGCCCTAAATTCAAAGAAGTCTGCATTTACACATCCGGATGCTTTGCTGATGCTGAAACAAGATATCCTTCATCTCATAAGGAAATTCTTGCTGTCAAGAATGGCATCAAGAAATTCAGGATGTTTCTAAAACCTGTTCATTTTCTTGTTAGAACAGATTTAAAACATATGAAGGGTATGCTATCTAATCACAGGTTTCTTGAACAGGGTAATAACAGGATTTTTCGATGGAGTCTCTGGTTAGATGGATATGATTTTGATATTGAATACAAACCTGGCAAAGACAATTGCATCACAGACCTGTTAACAAGGGAAGCATCTCCAAAGACAGAACAGGACAAGACTATTAAATGGCTTCGTCCTCCTTGAGGCCTACTTCTAGTCCTCCACCAGGATTCAAATGGATCTTGGTCTGCGAAGATTGTACATATTGTTTAT
>ML864621.1:8116-22402 GCA_009831015.1 Picea engelmannii | reverse complement strand
TTCCATCAGCTGCATGTTTGATCTTATAGATCTACTTGGAAGTTACCATAGACTTCCCTTCTGGTCTCTGAACAATATCTTGAACTTCATTCTTTTAAGATATACTGGTATTCTTTTGTTATGGCATCTTGCCATACCTGTTCTCCTGTTGCTTCTCCAAGACAAGGATGCTCAAAATCAATGGAGTGGCTCATGACTGAAGGATAGCTCGAAGATCTCATTTGCTTTCTCAGAATGTGCCTTGAGGGGCTTGTATGTTCCTTTGCATCTTGCAGAGTGAGCCTAGGCAGGCGTTTTATGCCCTATTGCAATATCTCTGGACATATCAACTGGAGCAAGTGGATCGGCTGGAATAATGTCTGTCTATCTTTGAAATGCTGAAGGGGGAGAAGGTTTTGTCTCACTGTCAATCTCCATCTGAGATTCTTTGGATCTTTGAAAGACTATCTCTTCTTCAAGGACAACATCTCTGCTTGTCTCAATCTTTCTCTGACCAGGGATGTAGATCTGGAATGTCTTCGAAGATTCACTGTTTTATCCCATAAATCTATCCTTTCTCCCTGAAGGGTCTAGCTTGGACTTATTCTCTTTGGGTACATGAAATACACTAGGTACCCAAATATCTTGAAGTGTTCAATCTCAGGCTTTACTCTGATGGAGGTTTCTTCGGGAGTTATGTTTTTCAAAGTCTGGTGAAGACTCTTGTTCTGAACATATACTGTTTCATGCATGCTTTTGCCCATGGAATCATAGAAAGATTTTGATCATGCATTATTGCATTGGTTGTCTCAATGATGGTTCTATTGTTCCTCTTTCTCAAATAGTTTTGACTCCCTCTGAGTCAAGTGATTCCCTTTGAAGGATAAGCATCTTCCTTTGTTCTTAACCTATCTGGAATAAGAAAACAAGAGGAACTTGTTATCCCCCACTTTAGGGATAACTAAGGAGATTATGTCTCGAGGCCCACAAGTCCTAGACATGGAGTACCGAGAGCCAGATCGACTTAAGGATGGCCCTGGAGGGCCCATCTTTTCTTTCTTCAGCGCCTCCACTTTGTCAGCAACAACAACATCCATCACCTCGGCCTGGTCCTGTAGCAGAAGTGGGTCTTTGTCCATGAGGTAATGAGTTCGGGTATCATGGTATGTGTCACTCTGATCCTCAAAACCTTTGAATATGTGCATCTGATTCCTTTTGTTTCTAATGGGTACTTGGATCTTATACCTATCCACTTGACCATATCTGGGATCTTACCACCTCATCCACTTACATGGTTTGGATTTGATTTCTCTCGGAAACACCCCACATCCAGTGAGCATTTTCCCAATAGGACGCCCTGCCACTTCTTCCAAACTTTTCTTGCAGATTAGTATAATGTCTTTGAGCACTTGTCCGGGTAAAAGGGGTTTTATGCACATGTTTAATAATATTGATGATTAGATGTGATTGACATTGCTATGATCCCTGTGACTTATGAGCCCATGGAGGGCGTACCTGTTGATGTGCATGATCATACCCGACGGATAGGTACCATTATGGACAGGTACACATGGGGAGATGATTAGTTCGGACCTCCATGGGGCTGAAAGCCCATCAGATGGATGCTGAGACCCCAACAGGGGGTAGAGACAGATTAGAGGCTTTGCACCAGAGAAGAGGAGGACGTTCCACCATGTTGATTTTTCATAAGCTAGGTTAAGCATGTAGTTCATTTAATTTCATCATGTCTTAACCATAAACAAGAATGTTGCAGGAACCAAGATCACAAGAAGAAACAACATGCACAAGTACACAAGATATATCCTGGGAAACCCTTCTCAAACAAGAGAGAAAAACCCAACCAAATCCTTTTCTATATTCTTCAAGAGAAAGACCTTTCACCACCAAGAATGACTTACCACACAAGAGGGTGCTTAAGCCCTAGAACCCTAACACCCAAGAGAGGTGCACACCTTTGCCAAAGAGAAGTACTTGCTGAAATTTCCAAAACATGTGAGGAGGATATGGTTCTACAATGGAGAATCATCTCCTACTTATATTAGACTTTGACTAATTAGCAAGGGCGTCTTATTGGCACAACAGGGCCGACCTCTCTAAGTCAAATACACTTTATTATTATAATTAATATTCACATTATTAATTATCTTCTTTATATTAATCATATTAACATAGGGCTGACCTGTACCCTTTACATTATAACTAGGGTTACAGGTAGGTCTGACTCTTGAACAATATATAGCAAAGGATCTGATACACCCCCTAGTGCTCATCCACTAGGGGCCACATCCATAGGGATGCCATGGACCCGATTCACTGCATTACACAGATGAGCCAGGTCCTCACACGTTCACCTATGCTAGTCCATAGGCACGTCTGCTCGACAGATCTGCTTTCCCACTGCCACCAACTGGAGGATCATCTGGAGTCTTCACATCAACTCTGCTGCTGTTCAGAGGAGGCCATCACATCATCTTCGTTCTTATTCTCATGATGATGTGCCCAACGCTTTTTTGGGATTTCCCACGTTCACCATGTGCTTAGCCACAAGCACGTCCTAACTCAACAGATCGTTTTTCCACTGGATGATCATTTGGAGTTCTTCTCTCTCACGTCATGGAGGAGGCCATATACATTCCTAGCCCCTGTCCCAGGATGGAACTACAAACCCTTTATTAGGGGCTTTCTCTCAGGTTTGTAAGCTGAGAGTAAGACTTCACATAGCTGCTATATTCCACATCTCACAGGTTTGTAAGCTGGAGGATGTCTCCTATAGCTACATTCATCAACACACCAGAGGCAGCTTAGCAGGCCTGTACCCAAGGGGGTTGTGTGCTTTCCACCAGGACGTTGGCCTTGGAAGGCCCATGACGTCACCCAGGACACTTATGATGTCTTCCAGCGATATGGAGGTTTTGGGAGGCAATTGTGGCATCTTTGGCACGTGTGGCAGTCTCCAGAGGCCCAAGGAGGGCTAACGTTTTGCTCCAAGAGGCCAACATTGCCCTAAAGAGGGCTAACGTCACCCTAAAAGGGCACGATGTCACCTTTATTTGCTTGATTAGGGTTTGATTATGACATTTAATGTAAAACAATATTATTTTGTGTTTTTGGCCTTGTCGGCCTTTTGTGACCTAAAATTTAATTAAGGTCATTGCTATTGTATAAGTAAGAGAGCTAAACTCTCTTTTATTCATCATCTTTCACTCACACTTGTGTGAGGTCTGAAATTTGTGCCCTCCTTTAGGGTTTTTGCTGAAATTCTAGTGAGCACTTGTTGAAGGAGGCTTATTTTGGCTATTTTTGGTATTTCTCTTGGTGGAAGGTTTACAACTAGGGTTTGGCATTGATGATAGTTGGTAAATATAAATGAAATTCTGCAATCCTTCCCTTACTTGAATTTTGTGGTATTTTTACTTGCATTTTGTTAATGAAATTTGCTGGAATAAACCCTAGGAAATAAGCACATGTTGGTGTCCTTGTTTTAATTCCTTGCTAAGATTGTGCCAAGAGGTTTTCACATATTGAAGACATTGCTAGGGCCTTGCCATTGCAACACCCTACCTTTGCTCTTCAATCCTAGCCGTTTTTATCTTGTCATTGAACTAAAGAAGGAGGAAAACGCACTAAGGCCTAGTGTTACTACACCTTAGTGAGCCATTTTCCCCTAGGGTTTGATGGTTGAAGCCTTGGCTCAACAACACTTCACCATCAAAACCTCTTGTCTTTAGCCCTAGCATTATCATTTAGTTCCTTCAACTTTTGCCACTACTTTGACTCCATTTTCCCTATGAACACACTGATCTAAGACCTTCTATGCTTGAGTGCCTTGGTCACAAACTCCAAACATCCAATACTTTGAACAATTGCTAACATCTTCTAACCCTAGCCTAGACTAACCTACTAACCTTATTGCTGCCATTATCCATTTGATTTATAGTTATACTTTGTAGCATTTTAACTTCTTTAAGCAAGTTGAACGATTGGCTAATGCATGATAGTCTTTGCTTCTAAATGAATGATGGTATTATGATATTGTTGATAAAACGTTCTTGCTCATTGTGAAGCTTTCTTTAGCATTTATTGTGAAGTGATGCATTGTGACTATTGCTATTGTACATCATTGATTTGCTTCATCAATATTATCTGTCAATTGCTTTATATCAGAAAGTCCTTGATTATATGAAGTACTAACCAACAAGTGATCTTGCATATATAGTTTCTTGTTTCTTTGTTCTGGGCAGGTACATTTCTGGTTATCATTATCTTTATTGGCTGTTTAGTCGGACTTTCTGATCGGTGGTGACTTGTGAGGGGGGAAACTTATACTAAGCCTTAAACCTTTGCCTTCTCAAAACCCCAGGTCACCGGGGACGTCTCCCCTGGGCCTACCACCCTAAATAGAAAGAGATACCCTATTGAGGTGACAGTGATAGGGTAGTCTCTTGTTGCGTCAGTTTGTCTTCTTTACCTTTCCTTTATCCTTCAATGTACAAATTGTGCGATAACAAAACCAAAACAAGAATATCTCCTAAAGGAGAATAATGCGTACATCTCTGGAATCAAAACAATTTAAGGATTGTTGTCACAGCTACAACACCTACTTGTAATGTAGCAAACTTTAGAAATATAGGTTAGAGGAATGACAATTACAACAATCAAACTTGGAGTCTTCACTTCCAGTGTGTTATTCCTCTGAATGCACTGAGATCCCTCTGGATCCAAGACTTCAGCAAAAGGTTCCTTCGTCCTGCAATTACCCTCATGACAATGATACAAATAATATATATAGAAGTGCATACCTGAGGGTGCTGATATGATTTCTCCAATGGCACATGGTTGATCTCTGTCCTCTGACATCTTCATGAAGGAGGTAGTCACAGTGACACGTTTTTGTGTCACCCACAATAAGTCTTCCTTTGAAGTCTTGTTTTCCAAGAACTTGAAGTTGCTTGATCCATCAAGCTTATCTTCCATCATAGTTTTGTTCATCATAATTTTAGATTCTTCACAACCCTTTGTCAACTGGGCTAGAAAACCTAACGGCTAGGCTAGGCTAGCATTTTTAGGTTTTGTTGGACTTATGACTGCCAACAATAAGTCTTTGAAAGATAGGAGAACACTGGTGAGTTGAATAGCTCCTTCAATGAGTTGCTGAAACCCTAACACTGAAATTTCTGCAGAAATTAGTGAAACCAAAGAAACCCTAGGGCCAAAATTTCAATCTGAAGCTCTATGGTATTTTTAGCCCCAACGTCCAAGTGCCAAGTGCTGAAACCTCTTAGAAAGGTAGGCCATACAAAATTTCTGGAAACCCTAGGAGGGCTCTACGATTTTGCAGGAGAGAGAAGATGGCTGAAAATTGTTTGTGCAATGGGTTCTTCAAGACCTATACTCTAAAACCATGTTGATATTTCTATAGACAAGGTTAAGCATGAAGTTCATTCCATTTTAGCATTTAACTTAACCATAACCAATAATGTTGCAACAACCATGATCACAAGAAGAAACACCATGCACAAGAACACAAGTAGTATCCCGCGAAACCCTTCTCAACAAGGGAAGAAAACCCAGCCAAATCCTTTTCTATATTCTTCAGGAGAAAGAACTTCACCACCAAGAAAACCAACACACAAGAGGGTGCTTGCAAACCCTAGAAGACTACCACCCAAGAGAGGTGCGCACTTTTCCCAAGTAGATGTACTTGCTGAAATTTCCAAATTCACACAAAAGATATGATTCCTCAATGGGGTATTAACCTTTACTTATATTAGACTTGACCTGTCAACAGAAGTGTCTATTGGCACAACAGGGCCGACCTCTCTATCTCATAATATAATTAATATTAACCAGATTAATTATCTGTTACATTAATTATCAATTACATTAAGGTGGGGCCAACTTGTACCCTTTACATTACAATTAGGGTTACAGGCATGTCTGACTCTTGAACAATATAGCAAGGGATCACAGACACCCACTAGTGCTCAACCACTAGGGGCACATCCATAGGGATGTCCATATCTCTGGCTCACTGCATTACACAGAAGAACCACTCTCACTAGTGCTTAGCCACTAGGATCACGTTCATGTGCTCGTCCACATGCACGTCCACTCAACAGATCTTCTTTCGTACTGCATTACACAGGAGAGTCATCTGGAGTTCATCATCAACTCTCTGCTAAGAGGAGGCTAATACATCATCTTCATCTTTGTCTCATGATGATGCACCGAGCACTTTGGGATTTCACACGTTCACCTTGTGCTCAGCGACATGCACGTCCAACTCTTTAGATCTCCTTTCTCACTGCGTTACACATGAGAATCATCTGGAGTTCTTCTCAACTCTCTATAAGGAGGAGGCCATCTCTACGTTCCAACTCTGTCTCAGATATGAAGCACACACCCCTCTCAGGGGCTCTCTCTCAGGTTTGTGTCCTGGAGAATGTCTCACATAGCTGCAATCATCAACACATGTCATCACTATTCATCTAAGCATCAAGTGCAACCATGAAAAACAAAACAAGAACCAAGACACATTATCCAATGAATCACCATGTAGCATCTCATGCACCACTAAAATGAAGTAAGAGGATTGAAAACCATCCATATATACTATGCCCAAAGAAGGTGTGTATCTCTAGTCCATCAACATCCTTGTACGTTACCCCTGAAAATTTGTCATGTGATGAAAATCACACATTTACCTCTGATGCAATATGAGGGGTGACATGGGGCACTTGGAGACAAATCACTCAAATTTTGACCAAGATAGCAAATAATTATTATGTAAATTGTGTGCTCATTGTTCTGGAGATGCTGATGGTAAATTTTTTTCAAAACATATAATTGGGGAGTAGATCTGCCACAATTTTGTCACTGGGATCTGGATCCATTTATACTGGCAATGGTTCCAATCCAAAATACACAAAAAAACCAAGAATCCGATACGAATATGAGATTCCAAGATTTGAAGTGATTCAGATGCGGGTGCAGGTGATTCAATGTTTTCTCCAGGTTATTTCTATTGGGGGCCTGCATTTGCTTGTTCGGTGAGTTCGGGGCAAGTATTGCTGGGGTTTGACAATTCTAGTCAGTGCAAACTGATTCCAACAAGTTTTGGCAGGTTCCAAGTTGAGTTTTCTCTAGTTACTTGTTTCAACTTTCAAGATGGACTCAGCAAGACTATAGGCAAGATTCGTGTGTCTCGGACGAGTCTCACAACACTGGGAACATTGGGACATGGCATGTAAGATTGAACTGAAGCTCCGTACTCATATATCCTTTGTTGCACATGATATGCCATATGGTTAGAGGTTACACTTTCAATGTTCTTACTGATTTCTAAAGTGTAATTTATTGTTCAAATTGTTGTGCAATTTACTTCAAAAATATATAACTTTCTAAAGTGTAATTTATCATTCAAATTGTTGTGCAGTTTACTTAAAAAAAGAGACATAATAAGATATCAAACATTTAGTATTCAAGTTATAACGATGCTTGAGTTGCTTTTTTTTATAGGTACAAAGATCCTGTTCTTTAATATATTTTGAAAGATCTCTCTTATTATTTTCTGGAATTGATATAACTTGGTTAGATAGTTTCACCTTCTTGTAGGATATCTTAATGCAAATATTAGCATCAAAATTTAATTGTTTTGCTTTAATAATATTCTTACCAAGAGGTCCAAACTTATCAGGTTAACAACTTTGCAGGTGAGATAGATCTGTTGAATGTTAGCTTTGATGGTCCTCATGCACCAGATAGAATTTCAGCAAAAGCAGGAGTAATTGAACTTCAAAGAATAGCTCCATTGAGAAGGTGTATTTCGTTTCTCCTATTTTCATGTCAGAATGGAAGGCTTCCTATATCGATTAAATATAGATGTATCTAATGGCTTTTAAATAATGGAAGCCAGTATGATCTATTGTGCAAATTCAAGCTTTTGTTAATATTTTTTAAAATATAATGTGGTGTTTTTTTAATACAATCATCAATGCCAAATAGAACTGGAGTTATGGGAGAATAAGTAAAATAAAAGGTGGTAAGACCTTGATACTATAGACAATATCTATGCAAATGCTTGATGCCAATTTTTCTAATATCTATACAACCTGTTTTAACAATAAGCTGTTAGAAAAGCAAAATACATTACTATAGGTGGATATTTGTTTGGCTATATGGTCAGTGAAAGCTTCCATGCAGCCATTTTGTAAGACAAACATTGATTCTATTACAAAAAACTAGACACACAAAGAAACCATGAAAACAAGAAAACTTGGAAGAGAAAAATACTTAAATAATAAAATGGAGACAGCACATGTCCTTTTATAGTAAAGGAATGACATAAACCCTAGATGCATAAACATAAAATGACTTAAATGTACTATAAGTCATTAATACAACATTGAAGCATGAATTAGATTAAGTCAAAAAGTGACTTTGTTAATATGCCTAAGACCTAAGTCTATAGTCTAAATGACCATTATGAACTAAGTAACACCAACATCCTTCCTTAATGGTCGTTCTAGAAACTACACCAAGTTTGTCTTTAAATTTTATAAATTTATCCAAGCCAAGAGACTTGGTGAGAATGTTTGTAGTTTGTTTTTGAGTTGGACCTGGGTGTACCCTTTTGCCACCAACCCTACTTTATACCGATCAATTGAACCATCCTGCTTATACTTCATCTTGAAAACCCACTTGCAACTAATCACTTTCGTTTGGGGAGGCAATTCCACAAGTCCCCAAGTCAGATTTTTTAACAATGATTCAAATTCTTAGCCATTATATTGAGGATTTTGATCCTCATTTTATCATCACAACTTACTCATTCATAGTGAGGTCTGATTTTTTGCGCCCTATTTGGGTTATTGACTGATTTAAGGAAGGCGCACTTGTTGAAGGAAGAGATTTTTGGCATTCTATGGTGTTTTTCTTGAAGGAAGGTGTTACAACTAGGGTTTGCATGGTTATTTTTGATGAATTGTAAGTACTTTTCTGCAAAACATCTTAAATGAATGGTTGTAGTCTTATTTTCTTGCATGTATTTATAATTTTCTGAATCAAAACCCTAGGTCACAAGCACACAAGTAGGTCCTTGTCTCATGTCCCCTGATAGAAAAGCTTTTAACCATTGAAGAAGAAGAAGAGAGCCTAGCCATAGCTACACTCCTTTTTCTTCCTCCCTTTAGCTAGCCGTACCATTTTGACTTCAAGAGGAAGAAGACATCCCAGGCCTAGGTCATCTACACCTAGGGGCGTTTTCTTTTAGGGTTTGATGAAAGAGCCTTGCCTTAGCAACACTCTCCCTCTTTAAGCCCTCTTGTCTTGACTTTGTATTTCATTTGAGCTAGCTGTTTGCCGGGAAGGAGGAGAGAGCACGAGGCCTTGCTTTAGCAACACTGGAGTGAGCCTCTCTCCCCTAGGGTTATGATTTTGAAGCCCTGCTTTAGCAACACTTCAAAACTTATCCCTCTAGTCCTTTAAAATCTCACCCCCTTTAACTCTTGCGTCCTTCACTTATGACTCCATTAAACCCTAAGGCACTGATCTAAGACCTCAAACGTTGAAGTAGAACTTGATCTAAACTCTCTCAAAGATTTTGAATTGAAACCCTAACTACACTAACCCTAACTCAAGCTAACCCTACTAACCCCAAGTTGTTGTCGTCATTATTGGATATTTCATCTTTATTGCAGCAATGTTTTACTTTATGAGCAATTGAATGGTAGTTAAAGGCATTAATTAAGTCAAGTATTGATTTATTGCATTGAATGCCATATCGTTCTAGTATTTATTGGTGAAGTGACATTATCTTTCAGTGCTATTTTGTAAACATTCACTTTGTCAACATTTACTTTCAAATTGCTTATATTGAATATCATATAGTCTTTGATATATATGAAGTACTAACCAGAGCCTGCATATATCAGTTTATTGTTGCTTTGTTCTCGGGCAAGGATTCTACTTGGTTATTTTTGTTGGCTATAAGATGGACTATCTGTTTTGGTGGTGATCTGTGAAGGGGGAAACTTGTCATTGTCTAATTATCCTTTAGCCTCTTCAAAACCCCAGGTCACCGGGGACGTCTCCCTTGGGCCTCACCTCCCTAAAGAGAAAGAACCTTCCAATCGTGGTGACATTGGGTGGGATAGGTTCCTGTTACGCCAGTTTAGCCCTCTACTTTATAGCCTTTCTTCCTAGCTACAAACTGTGCGATAACATTTTGGTGTCGTTGTCGGGGACACTGAGTCAATTCTCCTCAAACGACAAATCTTTTCGGTAAGCCTTGCCTTAGAAGCTTACCTGGCGACTCCACTAGGGTGTTTTCCCTTTTTCTTTGGTAGTTTCAAGTAAACTATCTGGCGACTCCACAAACCAAAAAGAGGTTCAATAATCCTCCTTTGTCTTTCAGAAGGAAGTCTCCCAAGAACTCTCCTGTTGTCAAATCACTCTTCGGGAAAAGCCTTCCTTTAAGAATCATGTCTAGCTCTCAGACCGCTACAACGAACCCAGACAACAATCAAAGACAATGGTCATCTACTCTTTTCAAACTGTTAGAAATGTCAGCCATACCAGGCTACCCTAGGCAAATACCACCCAAGTATGAGAAGTGGTTAACTAAATTCACTGGCACTGATGCAATCAGTGCCGAAGAGCACATGAGCAACTTTTGGGCGTTTTTTCAGCTTCATCCCATTCGTGATGATGTTGAAGATCTAGTCATGAAGTTGTTCTTTGCTACCCTTTACGATGCCTCAAGGCGTTGATACCTGAGCCTTCCCGATGGAAGCATCAAAACCATGGACAGACTTGAAGAGGCCTTTCTCAAAAGATGGAGTGTCAAAGAAGACCCTAACATGCTCCTCACCCGACTGAATAACCTTTTCAAATATGAAAATGAGTCCATTCGGGAGTTCCATACTAGATTTGAGACTTTGCTGCAAAGGATCCCCGCAAGCCATCATCTGAAAGATGACTACCTCGTCCACGTTTACACCAGATCTTTCAATGGCCAATTAAGGTATCTTCTCAAAGATAAAAACCCCCAATCCATTCAGGAATCCCAAGAGCTCGCTACTAAAATAGAGGGAAACCTCCTTTCATCCAAGATTGAGCCTTTTGCTAATCCAAGGGGGAGATTAGACACCAAACCAAAAATAGTTCACAACGCTGAGCCTACTTCAGACCTGTGTGCCAGTATCGCCAAGCTACAAGCCTCTATGGATGGTATCATAAAAAATCAAGAGCAAATGATGAGTAGGATTGTCAACTTGGAAAGATCTCAGACCCAAGCACCCAGGGTCCCGTACAAAGGGCATTTCTAGAAGGGGAGCTAATTTTATAAACCAAAGAAAGAACAAGAAGTTCCAAACACCTTGGCCCCTGCAAACGTTGTTGATGAAAATCCTTAGTGCCTAGAATGCAGTGAAGCACATTGGGAGCATGAGTGTCCTTACAGTAATGGCCATCAACAAGTCAACAACATGGACCATTTCATGGAGTTTCCTCAAATAAATATCATCGATGCAGAACATCAGGAAGCCGTAAAAGAAGCAACCAGGTCAACAAGGATGGCGGTAATAAACAACCTAGACCAAGAATCACGAGAGAAGCTAAAGAAACAATAATTTCAGGTGTACAGAAGAAAGAAGTTGAACCAACCTACTTCTGACCAGGCAAAGCCCCCACCCTTAGAAATACTTCTTCCCAAGACATCCAAGGCTGGGAAGGTTGACCTAAACTTTGACTTCGAAGGGGCATTATCAAAAATGCATGTGAACGTTCCCCTCAGAGAAGCCATTAAGATCCCGTCTATCAAAGAACGCTTTGACACTTTCTTTCTGGGATCAAATGAACCCATGGACCCCCCTATTATGTTGCAAGCCGATCATTTCAGGGTCCAATATGGTGAGAACCCTCCCTTCTTCATGATTTTAATGATGAACAACAAAAGCCTCAACAATTGCATGTTAGATACAGGGCCAGGTGCCAACATGATGTCACTTAAAGTCATGCGACAAATGGGTTTGAAGGTCACACGGCCTTACAAGAATGTATGTGGCTTAGAATCCAAAGCCATACCCACACATGGGGTAGTCGAGAATGTGGAAGTTTGCCTTAAGGAGTACCCGGAGAAATTAGTCCACATTGACATCGTGGTAGTTGACGTCCCAGATGTGTGGGGAATGTTGTTGTCTAGGAAATTCGTTGCAATGTTGGGTGGCACTCTCGATATGGACCTCACGTTTTTGAAATTGCCTTTAAAAAATGGAACAATAGGCCGTCTCCTAAATGTGCCAATAATCGAAGACCATGTGCAAGATATTACTCACCCCATCAACAATGACAAGGCACAAGACGAGATGATACAAACTCTTCAAAAGTATTCTCCATAAGATATGCCCTTTGCAACGAAAGAGGACTTTGATCAGATCAAATGGCCCAAGAAAGAAGAATACCAACAACTCCTAGATGAATTCAAGAACAAGGAGATTGGGACGGTGAAGATATTAAAGCAAGCTGAAGATGACGTAAAAATCCGCCCATCCCAACATGAAGTGTTTACAACAAAAGCCCACCCTCCTCCCTCTGCACAATACACCAGGGTTGTCCAAGGGACGACCAAATACAAAGTCAGAAAGTACAAGGAAGGAGACATGGTATGGATGTGGGATACCCAGAAAGGAGAGCCAACTAATGTAAAAGGAAGCGCTCAGTCATGGCTCGGACCCTTCAAGGTTGGAATGGAATCAGTGGACGACTCATATTACTTGTCCTCTTTGGAGGGAAGAAGGCGCCCATTACCTATCAGCGGGCACCTCCTCAAACCCCACCAAGGTGGTGAGACCTGACTTTACAGGTAAGTGCAGGTAAGTAGGCATTTTGCGTTTGTGTATTATACCATTTGCATTGCATGTTAGTTTGCTTGTATATTCACACTTATTGATTGTTTTCTTTCAGTCTATATTTATATCTATATGTATGCTGGGGTGGCATTACCACCCCAATTTTGTTACTGATACTTATATCAAGATTGAGCAGGTTTGCAGGTTAGGCCAGAGATGCTGAGGTTCTCATGCGCTCTATGGTGAGCACATGTCCCCGAGTTGGAGCCAAATGTTATCCCCACTTTTTAGGGATAACTAGGAGATCATGTCTCGAGGCCCACAGGTCCTAGACATGGAGTACCGAGAGCCGAATTGACCTGAGCATGGCCCTGGAGGGCCCACCTTTTCTTCATTCATCATCTTTGTCTTGTCAGCAACAACAGCATCCATCACCATCGGCTTGATCCTGTATCATAAGAGGTTCTTGCTCCATGAGGTAATTGGTCCAGGTATCATGGTATGTGTCACTTTTGATCATTGAAACCTTTAAATATATGCATCTGATTCCTTTTATCTCTAAACAACTGCTTGGATCTTACATTAGCCCACTTGACCATGCTTGGGGAAATTGACAGGTTGCCCTAGCAAGCCTGTGCCCATAGGTCTTGGTTTGCCATTGGGGGAATTTCTGAAAAGCCATCGTTCGCTCCCATCATAGCACCACTGTTTCATCTTATCTCCCACTCATTTATCCCATTCCCCTTGTCCGGGCATTGGGTTGACCTATTTGCAGGATTGCACCTTATCTCGTGGGAAGAAGGGGCTAAAGGCCCAGAAGGTAAAAGGAGCTGGTAAAAGACAAAAGCCTAGAAATGAAACCTCGAGATGCTTCGCCCAGGGATCCCCGAGAAGGCAGTAAAAAAAGCCTCTCAGCAAGAAACAAGGGGGACTCAGAAAATAACAAAACAAGACCTAGTCAGAGGATAGGGGGTCTCATCACGAGCCAGCCTATTAGGTCCATGGGTACCTAACAGTATGACATTGCCACCATCTGGTAACCACGCTAGGGAAGTGACCTTTGGTTGCATGGCCAAGGGAAAGGGGGTCTCATCACGAGCCAACCTTCTCATCTCTGTGAAAGTACTTGTGGGTAACGTTGTCAGCTCTGGTCACCATGCCAAGGCAGTGTCCCCTTGTTAGTTCTTGAACAAAAAAAGCAAATAAAAGAATAAAACAAGAATAAAAATAATAAAGGCAAGAATGGGCTTGGAAAAAATGCATCCATGACAGGTATAGCTCGCCTTCTACAAATGCACCCTGTTGACCGCCTGTTTAGCACAGAGGTCAACTCATTATCATGAAGATTATTCTATGTCAGAGACAGAGATGGTTCTACTGGGTGTTTTATACACCAGCACTTAAATTTTTGTAAACAGGATTTCCGCACCCCTGCGAG
>WSFP011425181.1:0-22403 GCA_009831015.1 Picea engelmannii | reverse complement strand
ACATGGATATACTTCCTAAGGAAGAAATTAGAGGTTTTAGAGAAATTCAAAGAGTTTAAATCTCTTGTAGAAAACTAGATAGATAAAAAGATTAAGGTGTTGAGAATTGACAACGGTGGTGAATTCTGTAGAAAATATTTTGATCAGTTTTGCAAGGAGTGTGCCATAGCATGCTAAAACACCACACTATATACCCCACAACAAAATGGAGTTGTCAAGAGAATGAACAGAACATTAATGGACAAGGCAAGGAGCAAGCTCAGTGGTGATGGGCTCGCATAAGAATTATGGGTAGAGGTAGTTGACACTAAAAAATATCCATTGAATATGTCTCCTTCATCGGCGCTAATCAACATGACTCCACATGAGGTATGGTCGGGTAAGAAGCCTTCAGTTTCACATCTCAAAGTATTTGATTGTGATGCATCTATGCATGTTCCCAAGGAAAATATGATCAAGTTGGACAAGAAGGCAGTCAAGTGTGTTTTCATTGGATACAAAGAAGGAATGAAATGATATAAGCTATGGGATCCTGCATCAAGGAAAACATTGTACAATTGAGATGTGGTCTTCAGAGAAGTCGGAAGTAAGTCTAAGCCTGAGGAAATTGTTCAGATCGATAATAATCCTGATACGGTGCAGTTTGAATTGAGAAACGAAGAAGATGATTCAAATGAGTCGATTGAATCAAAAGAAGATATGGAACAGCCAACCCTGGTTGTAAGCAAGTCAGAAAGAGTAAGAAAACCAATCAAAAGGTATAGTTCGCCCAACTTCCATTCTGCATTCGTGTTAATGCCACCGACGATGAGCCAAAGTCGGGTGGGGAGGATGTTAACTAGGCATAGGGAAAAATCTAGAAGGATGTCATGGTCGAAGAGATGGAATCCTTGCACAAGAATGAGACATGGAACTTAGTCAAATTACCTAATGGAAGAAATTATGTTAGTAGCACATGGATATTCAATAAGAATATGAATGCAGCAGGTCAAGTCAAGAAAATCAAAGCTCGACTGGTACCGAAAGGATATTCCCAAGTCGAAGGAGTCGACTTGGTGATATTTTTTCCCATGTTGCAAAATTAACTTCCATTAGAGTACTAATGTCTCTAGTTGCAACATTTGATATGGAAATAGAAGAGATGGATTTGAAGACAACATTCCTACACAGTGACCTAAAAGAGGAAATCTACATGAAACAACATGAAGGATTTGTAGTAAAGGGAAAGAAATATTTGGTGTGCAAACTGAAAAGATCCCTTTATGGTCTAAACAAATCACCAAGGATGTGGTACCAAAAGTTCGACACATACATCCTTAGTTTGGTGTTTGTGAGAATAAAATCTCATCACTGGCTATACTCCCAAGAAGAAGGAGGGTGTTTTGTATATGTAGCATTGTATGTCAATGACATGTTGTTGATTGGAAACAACATGGACACAATAAAGGAGGTGAAGAAACAGTTATCCTCCAAGTTCGACATGAAGGATATCAGTGCAGTAAAAGTCATTCTGGGAATGGAGATTAAGAGAGATCAAGCAGCTAGAAAGATCTGGTCGAATCAGACGAAGTATATTGAAATAATTTTGAAATGTTTCAACATGTAGGATTGCAAACCTGTAAATGTGCCAATTCCTATGGGAGCAAGGCTAACTGATGAACAGTTTCTAAAGACACAAGAGGAAGTAGAGGACATGGCATGTGTTCCCTATGCAAGTGTTGTTGGTAGTTCAATGGATGTGATGGTTTGCACTCGACTAGACATTTCCCATGTAGTGGGAGTGTTGAGAAAATACATGTATACACTTGGGAAGGAATATTGGACAATTGTCCAAAGAGTATTCAAGTATTTGTGTGGAAAAAAATATTATGCTATATGCTACCAAGGAAAACCTAGAGATGACAATGAATTAAATGTACATCGATTTGTCAACGTCGAATGGGCTGGAGATCTGGATCAATGGAGGCTGACCAGTGAATATGTGTTTAAGATGTTCAGTGGAGCAATTAGCTCGATGTGTAAGCGACGGGTGATCATAGCCCTGTCGACAACATAAGTTGAATATATGACAGCCACTCGTGGAAGCAAATAAGAAATATGGCTACAAAGGGTATGTTCAGGAATCGGGTTTGAGAAGAGAGTTATGAACATAAGTTGCAATAGTCAAAGCACAATATTTATGGCAAAGAACCTTGCTTATCATTCTAAGACTAAGCACATTGATGTACAATACCATTTCGTGGGAGACATGGCGGAAAGCAACAAGGTGTCGCTGGAGAATGTAGACATGTTGGAAAACATAACAGACTCTTTGACCAAGTATGTGACTGTTGTGAATTTCTCTTGGTGTAGAGAGGCAATGGGCATTGTTACCCTAGGTCTATGAACAAGAGTTCATAGGTCTCCTAGTTTCAACAAAGATGACAACAAGTGGGAGAATGTTGGGTTGTTATATTCTTTGTAGTGAAATTATGGTCGAGGTGGATCGACTAACAGTTGAAATAAAAGGTCGTGGTGGTTCGTCCGGGTAAAGACAAAGTCGAAGGAATCAACAGCAAGTCAAGGTCGAGGCATTTTTGATCGGGTAAAGACAAATTCGAAGACATCGACAACAAGTCGAAGGTCGAGGTAGATCGACCGAGTAAAGTCAAAGAAGTCAACCGACAAGAGGTCGACAGGTGGGCATGTGGCAACCAATTGAAGACAGGATGAAGGTCGACTGGTAGTTGATTGGTAATTTGACTTGGTAGTTGACTATAAACGAATCCCTAAATTCGCAAGATTTGTAGCCAACGATATGCATGGATCTGTAACCATTTTTGGGTGCCTTTTCTTTAGGGTTTTCCTATTGTAAATCTTATAAAGAATTCATGGTGTAACACTATAAAAGCTAATCAATCTTTAGATGATGAATGGTTAATCACCAAGAGTCTGTAATCATAGAGGTTGTTGGTCATACAGATGTAGGCCGAATTGGCTACAGGGTTGTTCTTGTGTAAGCAAGAGGGTATGATGTCGATTGTGTCTTAGGTGTGGACCAAGGTTAGACATGTAACCTTTTATTCTAAATGAATAAGACAACAAGGAGCAGAACACTCAAGGAATGTTGGTTTTCCCGGTTTGGGTTTCAAGGGTAAAATATATGTGTATTGTGTGTTTGTTTTGTCAATTACTTTCTTTATTATAGATTTCTTCCTCTCTTCTACTAGGTTTAACATGAAAGTGTGTCCTCATTTCCTAATAAAATCCTCTTGATCCAACCATCACATTCAATGGGGAGGAAGCTAGACAATTCCTTAAAGAAATAAATTTTGAATTTGAACTCTTATGGGAATACCTTGAAGATACTACCATGATGTCGGAGGATTTAACGAATATTCTGGTCAGCTCACTTAAAAATCCTTATAAAGAAATTGCATGTCTCTTTACCAGAGTTACAGGTCAGGAATAAACAACGACAATTCCTCGGTTAGCCCTTTACATTTTATATTTTATAGTTCATGAGAAGGAAATCTTTAATTGGGCGAAGATTATTTCTATAGAAATTTCCTCACAATTAGCTAATTTCAAGGAAAACAAAAGGTTCTACATGTCTTCATACTTGATATTTTTTATCACGTATTGTCATTTTTTTAAAGGTCCGAGTATCGAAAAGAGGGTTGACTGTAAAATTGATCCAGTAACAATGTGGTACCGAGCCCTTTGGAGACAGGGGGTTATTTATCATTTTTATGAAGTTTATAACGGACTCATTGAATTATTTTCAAGAAACTCATATTTGGTCAAAAAACATCTAGGTTATCCCTGGAAGCATCAAAATTCCTAGATAAAAAGGGGAGTTTTGAGAAAATGGAGCACTATATTGTGGTAAGAACATATTGTTCTCATGAGAAGCCCTTTTATCTTCCTTATTATGTTTCAGATAGAATGTTTTTCATAGAGGTTGTTAGATAGTACATATTTTGGGTACATTTCTTCCATGAGAAAAGGAAAAGGCAATTTATTTCAATGCCATGGAGAATTGGGAAAATTTCATTAAGAGGTATTTATAAAATTGATGAATTAGCAATTGAATTGGATCAATACAACTTGAAATTTCCAAACAAAATTAAGGGGTTTTACCCAAATCATCTTTTCATGGACCACATGACATCCATTTTTGTTTGAAGAAGAAGAGGGAGATAGTCAAGACCCACCAACACTAGTTGGAGAAAGGAAAACATAAGATATTCAAACTATTGTTAGTACTACAAATAAGCATAAATAGAGAGGAAAATTTACAAATGAAAGAAGTGATCATTCACCAAGTGTATCACAAAGAAGCAACCTACCAAAGGAAATTTCTTAGCCAGTGACAACACATCGAAATAAATATTCTACCAACAATTCCGATGATGGGGGCGACCAAAATCCTCCGAGAGGAAATTTCGAGAAATCTCATAAACTTCAGGTCAAAATAAAGAGGCAAGGTACTCAACATGAGGAAGAAAATATCATACATGAAGGTGAAGGCATGCTTCAAGATATGGATCTGGATATAAATATTGAAGACATTGAGTTCCCGGATGATGAACAGAGACTCCAGGAAAGCAGGGATGTGGCATCCGAGATTACAACTCAAGAACAGACCTTTTTAGAAGATGAATCTTTCACGGTACAAAATGACATGTTTGACAAAAGCTCTAAAATTTTAATTTCAGAGAAAATTATTTCAAATAATAAAAGAAAATCTAAATCATAATTTGATTTCAAAGGCGTACCCCCTTCCAGAATTGCTAGAATTCATAAAGCTACGGTAAATTCTCTAGAAATGTCAGTGGATGACTGGAGGCAAAAAATATAATGTTTAAGGAAAGGGTTAAGGAATTAGAACAAACTATGATGCCACCCCCTATATTTTCTACCATAGTTTCAATGGTCCAACCCTAGCAAAACTTTGATAAAACCCCATAATCGACTTTAAAATTGAAGGGAACAATGAGTTTACTTGTTGCAATTAGGCGTTATATTTGAGAAAATACTCATTTTAGAGACATGGGATTTAGCAAGTAAATTTGTCTCCCTTGGTTCAAAGATTCAAAATTTCAGAGAATATTTACAAGCTGACTTAAGAAATAACGAAGGATTTTATAAAGATGCAATTATTACATTTAGTTTAAAGGTTTCAGGCATGACCGAGTTGAAAATAAAAGAGGAAGGTTTTCCCTCCCCTACCTGCATGAAACAACTGAAGGTGTGTTGGGTAAAGAGAATTAATACATTAAAAGAACTATTGGATGATCTAGATATCCTAAGTGTCAAAAAGAGTGAAGCTTATTCTAAGATAATGGAATTAGACCTTGTAGGAACTACTAGTGAAGTACAAGATCCCAAACTTATTTCAAATAGCATTCTCTTGACAAGGCAAGAATTTGAGGAACATGTAGAGATATTGAAAGTTATATCAGCGGAGAAGTTGGCACTGGTCAATAAACTGTGAGTAGAGAGAATATAAGAGAAAAAAATGGCCCAAAAATGAGTGAGAGATTCCATCATAGTAAGTGCAAATTGGTCACATCCTTCTCCCTTTCCCTTCCACTTTCAGAACTCATCCGGTTATATTTTTTCTATCCCAAGGAGAATATAACTGATTTCTGATCGCTCCTTTATGTTATCTTTTCAGGTCTTGCATTGTTCCTCCATATTCCAGCTCTTTTCTTATTTCATTTCTTTATTTTACGATCCATAGGAGCCAATCCAAATACATGTTTGGACAAACACCTTTTATTTTCATAAGACAATTTTATTTTTGAGAAAACTCCAGAGAACTACTTCAAGGTTAATTTTAATTGTATCTTTGAAACTCTGAGCATTTGAGTATAAGATATTTGAAATTAACCTATCAAATCTTATTTTGATTTCAATGAAGAGACTCTTTTAAAGTTCTCTTATATATGGGCCCTTCATCTTTCTTTCCATGAATGTAATCAAAAATATTTGAAACTATGATGGATGTGAGATTCATGTTATATTTCTTATAGGCATCTTCTTGTATCATATTTCTGCAAATATATTATTTTACGAGTGAAGGTTCTTGGTCCATTTCTCATGAATTCTTAATGCATGTATCTTCTTTTCAATATTTTTTTAATAAAGATTTGGAGTTTGTTTTTAGCACTCTTCCATTTTAATATTGTTGTCCCAAGATTTTCAAAGACAAATCTATAAAGAATTCAAAGAGGAGTAACACCTCTATAAAAACGAAGGGGAATATTTAATCCTCATGAGGTTATTATTTCGATCTTAACTGATTCAAGCATCGGCAGTTGCCAACATGAACAAGTTCTAGTTCAACAAAACCTCTAACATGATAGTCCAACAATAGACCAAGAAGCTCCCAGTCACTAGAAAGGATCCTCTATTAGTGGTTACCAAAACCACCATGAAAAAATATGTTGGGAAGGACCTGATCTTAACAACATCAGTCAATGTTTCCTTCACAATGGAATCAAAGAAAAATCTCAAAGGCTTAGTCTGGGAGAAAAAATAAAAATATGACTGGATCAAGGAGCTAGAAGAAGAGGTTAGGCGTGGTAAAAGGGATAATGAAAGCATAAAAGAATGTAGAATATGCATTGAAAGAGTCAAAACAGAGCTTCATGACATGGTGGCTAACATGTATGTGAATTTTCAAGTCTTCCAATAGTTGGCAGCATAAATTATGACCCTAGCATAGCTCAACGCAAACCAAGAACGTGGAATTTGTCGCCATTAGAACAGGCCTAAATGAGATGCAACTCTGGATTGTTGAAAATCCAGATGCCCCAATTGTTCTGTCATGCATATCAGAGTGGGAGAGGAAAGTTGACTATGCTACTCTTGATAATTTCCAACAAGTCGGGGATAATGTGGAAAAGGATATAAAGAATTCATTGTTAATCTATGCACAACTTCACAAGGCAACACACATCTTAGAAAACTGAGGACACTTGCCTCAGATCGAAGAAATGAGGAAGATGAAATTTGATGAGCAGAGTTTTGAAGAGTTCAAGTTGAACATTGAGCAGAGGCAAATGGATGTTAGGGTTTCAACTAGAGTAACAACGGACCTGATGGAGGAGTATCTCATGAAGCAGCCACAAAGAAAAACATGATTCAAGCCTTCATGGTCAACTTGAAGAGATATATGAAAACCCTCTTGCAAAATTTAGAAGCTCACGAGGTTGCCCTGAAGACGCCTCTATTACGTATTTATCACCATTACAGGACAACATGAAGATTGGGAAGCTTACTTGAGAGATAATGATAAATTAAGGAGGACATAAGAGCCAATTTGAATATGCTCACAATCGCCTTCTATTTTTTATTTTTGCCAACTATACTCAAATTTGTCTTACTCTAACACATGTCAAAAATAATTGAGAGGGGAAGTTGAAGAGACATGTAACTGCTTCTTGCATAATTCAAGAAAACCCCATAGGAAGTTACTCGAGATATTATAAGTAAAGGAAGAGGCCCATTTTGAAAGGGCTCTTAAACTATTATAAATTTCGGGAACTATTTTCTAAAGTAATATTGAGAAGCCCTCAAGGCCAATTTTGTTGGAAAGAAACGTTGTTTACCTATAGCTAGTTTTTCTTTGAATTACTTGAAGTAATTTGTTATGATGTTTGTATATGTTGTAAGAGTGTTGTTTCATTTATACACTTTTCTTATGTGAACAAAAAAATTCTGCAGTTTTGTCTTTATCTCTGAAAAATTATCCTGAGATAATGAGTAGTTTATTCATGTGATTTCGTAGCTTATACTAATCTAGTTATATTTTATATGCATGTGTTATTGAACCTTGTTTCTCTTTAAGAACTATCTTAAAGGATTTCTCACAGGGATTATTGAAATTTCCAAGTACTTATTATTTATTGTAGTTTCTTCTAGCTAGGATAGGGTTGAGTAGATTTTATTTATACAAGTAGTTAGTTTGCATATGCAACCCCCTTTACATTCCAAACCATTGATTCATCCCCTCAACCCAGTAATAATAGTTGGTCCAGAATCCATATGGATCTCCTAACCCAAACAGTGTGTATTCTATTTAGAACTGTGTATCGGGGAGTGCCACTATCTCTTGAACAACATTTTTCTTGCGTCAACAGAATTGGCACTAGAAACAGGGATTGAATTGTATGGCTAGAGGTAATATTCAATTCTCATTGGTTAGTCCTCTGATAACATTCCCATTGAACAATAACCACCCCATATTTTTCTTGAGTAGGAAGTTACCTTCGAAGATTCTAACCTTGTGTTCGAAATTCCTACTGTTGGAAGTCTGGAAACCAATCATGAGGCTTAGTATGTTGTCCCCAACATTGAGTTTGTTGAAACTCAGTGGATTACCCATTCTTTTTCTAAATTACTCAGTCGCTTACTCGTAGCTTCAGTGCTGCCCAGGAGGAGAGCTACTCGCATACTTGTTAATCAGTCGGACGTACTTGTCGACTTTGTTGAGGATTTGGTTGAAGTTGGCTTACAAGAAATACCTCTTCCTTTGGACCAAATACCTCCTACATTTCCAGGTCCTACCCATCCTGGTTTTAAACATCACTCTGAAGGTGAAAACTCTAAATCTGACGATGACAACATGATTGGAAATCAAAATTTCATCCCAACATGGATGTCTCAAGGAGAGTTAAACTCGCCCATACTTGTGCATGAACTACCTAAATTACCAGAAAGACTTCTTCCGAAGTTTGATCCAGACAAAGCATGTTCCCTAGAGGATCACATCAAAAACTTTTACTTGGCCATCCAACTCCTTGATCTCTGCCATGAAGATGTGATTTGTAGGATTTTCCATTATACTTTCGAGAATAAGGCTTCTACATGGTACTATAATCTCTCAGCCAAATCCATAACCTGCAGGGATAATTTCAAGAAAGCATTCCTCTATAAGTTTGGAGATGAGAAAACTCCTGCAACCCTGTTCAAAGAAGTGGTGGATCTAAAAATGGAGAAGAATGAGTGTTAAGTTCCTGAATATATCTGCAAATATACTTCAGATATAACCAAGAATAAACCAAACTATTCACCATAACATGAACACAAGATGTAGATAAAATCTTTGAGGTAGGGTAACACCATATATTAATACTTATGGAAGGATAAAACTCCTCAAGCAATCCTTGCTTGTACAATCACAATATTCTTCACTATGCTTCATTACATTGCTTACACTTCTTTATATAACTCTCTCTATCTCCCAGGAACCTTCTAGAGAGCCTTCTCACATTTATTACATCGAACTACCATAGTGAGCCTTTATTAATATAGTGGACCTAGTCCACCTTACATTGAATTCCCACATTATCATATATTAAATGAATTCCACTAATAATACATAATCACATTCCCACTGGGTACCTCCTTAGGTACCCCATATTACCTCCCCAGGTATACTACATTCCATCCCTTTAGGGACCTAACCCCTCACGTAGGTAGAATAATATATTTCCATGTAATAAAGGTCAATAGGAGAAGGTGAAGGATTTCAATCAATGTTTTACTACCATCATGAAGAAGTTTCATGCTAAGTCAACCCTTGTTGAAGCCTTAACGGTAGAATATTACAACTCAACATTACACTCCTCCATAGGCACGTTTGTCAAACAAGCGTGAAAAGATACTTTATCCCTAAACTTTGAAGAAGCAAAGGAGGTTGAAAAGGAATTTATCTCCTTGAGGAACCATCCCACGGCCAAGAAAACCAAATCAATTGGAAAGAAGCCTCTACTCCTGACCAAGTCTCCCGAAAATGAACCCAAGGACTTAGATAGCGTAGTCAAGCTGGTGAAAAAGTTGTCCAATGAAGTGGTAGATCTTAGGAAAAGTGTTGGTGAAGAATCCTCCAAACAGAAATATTTTTGCACATTTTTTTAAAAAATGGATAACCTATCTAAGCCACCAAATACCCATGGTCTCGTGTTGAACATTAATGACTTTCGCATGGGTAATTTGTGTTCCTATCACTAGATGAATCATTCTGAAAATACCTATCCTCAATGGATTAATTCCATGACCTTAGTCATCAATCAGTTATTAGACCAACAGGAAGCCACCATTGAGAAAACCCAAGAAACTAAAAGGGAAGAAACCACTAATGACAAGGACACCACGGAAGAATCTACCATGTTCTTATGGGACTGGTGTTTAGAATCCAACGACGAACATGTTGAAAAAATTTATGTAGGAGACACCCAGATCCAAAAAAATGCCCCTAAGGATTACAACATGCATAGAAAAGGAGCAGTAACCAACACCCCTCTACCTTCAAAAAATTCCCCTACACCTAGAAATATAAGTTCCCCCACAATTCCTCCCATAGTTGCACAGAAGCCAAGTAATCCTGCAGAGGCCAGTAGCAAATCCGGTACTTCATAGGGGAAAAAAAACGTGAAAAGATCTAAAAGTCATGCCTTAGAATATAACGTCATTGAGAATCTGAAGAAAACCAAAGCAAATATTTCTCTACATGACATATATACACTCCCTCAGCAACAACACCTCATTCTTGACACCTTCAAACCCACTAACTCTCATAAAAACATTGTTGCAGTAGAAGACATCACTTCTAAATATGTTGAAACTAAAACAGAAGAAAAAATTGAAATAAAGTCTACAATGAATGCAGCTAGTATAGGGTCACAATCTATATCCCTAGTCCTTCCTTTCCTCCTCACATTTGAAATTTTCAATTTCAATGTGCACAATTTCTTAAGGAATTCTAGCGCTTCTTCGAATGTGATGCCTTACTTAGTTTGTCAAAAGATAAATGTTTTCCTCCCCCGCCCAAGGACCTTTGCTCTATTTTCTTTTACTTCTCTCCATCTCTTAATCTTCCCCCATCTTTGGTTTTATTATCCTCCTTCAATTGTTTTTCCTTCCCTGCTAATTTCTTCAACCCCCGCTCCTATAAATTTTTACTCTTAATTTCAATTTTCCTCCCATATTTTATTGTTATTATTATATATTTTTTCTTCTTTCTCTCTTTCATCTCCCCCCCTCCCCTTTTTCTTCTTTTTCTAATCACTTTATCAATTAATTCTCACTTTTATTGCTAATGACCCAAATTTCCTTCCATACTTTATTTTTCTTCCCCCCTTTTTTCATCCAATTACTTTAACATCTAATCTTTAATGACATATTCAAATATTTGTTTGTTTTGTGATCTATTCAAATTTACCTCTACATTTTATAGTTCTCACATTTTCCCCCCTCCTCTTATTAATTCAACGACTAATTCTTTATCTCCTTGTTTTTTTTATATTTTTCTCATCACATTTAAATAATTCATTTTTATCTCAACAACTACTTTCCATTGACATTTTTTTCTCTCCTTGAACGGTCACTTACTATCTTGTCTTATAAATAACATACTCAACACTCTATTCCACCACACGAGCTTTTTATGTCCCTGATGATGGGTGGAGTGTCCACTCGAAACATTAGACGTTTTGAAACCCTCGACGTAGTGTTTATCCAAAATAAATAAAATAAATAAATAGCGGGATTATCCAATTATATAGATAAGATTTAAAGTAATGGGTGAAATCAAAGATGTCATGACTATATTAGCTTTTGACCCTATAGTACATTAGGTTATTCATGTCATTTTAGTAGATATTTCAAAATCTTATGTTTTTTTGTTGAGCAAGGACTGGTTTGAAAAACTACATGGCTACTTCTCTACAGATTGGAATCATCTATGCCTATCGTATAAGGGAAGAACAAACCAAATTAGAGTGTAAGGAAACAAAACACTTCAATGTTAAACCTAACAAAAGAGAGGAAGAAATATTTATGCTATAAAAGAGATGACAAAGCAAACACATAATACACATAGATTTTACCTTCGAAATCGAAATGGGAAAACCAACATTCCTTGAGCGTCTTGCTCTATTATTGTCATATTCATTTAGAATAAAAGGTTACATTCCTAAACTTGGTCTACACCTAAGACACAATCAACATCATACCTTCTTGATTTACACAAGAACAAACCTCTATCCAATTCGGCTTACATCTACATGACCAACAACCTCTAAAATGATTTCTCTAAAGATTAGCTTTTACAACATTACAACACACCTTATTTATAAGATTTATAGTAGGAAAAATCCTAAAGAAAGGCGCCTAAAAATGGTTACAGATCCACAAAAATGATTGGCTACAAATATCGCAAATCTCAAGATTTTTTTACAGTCGACTACCAAGTCAGATTACCAGTCGACCTTCATTCAATATTTGGTTAGTTGCCACATGACCACCTTTTGAACTCTTGTCGGTTTACCTCTTCGACTTTAACTTTGCCTGATTGATCCACATTGACCTTCAACTTTCACTTCAAAGAATATAAGAACCCAACATTCTCCCACTTGTTGTCTCTCCTATTGAAACCAGGAGATTCATGAACTCTCCTTCACTGGCCCAGGGTAGCAATTCCCATTGCCTCTCTACACCAAGAGAACTTCACAACACTCACAGACTTGGTCAAAGAGTTTTATATGTTTTTCAACATGTCTACTTTCCCCAACAACACCTTGTTTCTTTCCACCATATCTCACACAAAATGGGATTGTACATCAATATGCTTAGTCTTGGAATGATAAGTTGGGTTCTTTGTAAGAAATATTTCACTTTGACTATGGAAACTTATCTTCATAGCTCTCTTCTCAAACTCAATCCCTTAACACAACCTTTGCATCCAGACTACTTTTTTGCTTCCATGAGTGGTTGCCATGTATTCAGTTTCTATTGTTGACAAGGCTATGACCACATATTGCTTACTCATCCAGTTGATTGCTCCATCAAACATCTTGAACACATATCCATTAGTCAACCTTCATCAATCTAGATCTCTTTCCTAGTCGGTGTCGACAAATCCATGTACATTTACTTCACTATCACCTCCATGTTTTCCTTGGTATCATATAGCATGGTCTTTTATGCCACACAAATACCTCAATACTCTCTTGACAGTTGTCCAGTCCTCCTTTCTAGGTGTCGATATGTATCTGCTCAACACTCCCACTACATGGGCAATGTATGGTTGAGTGCAGACTATCTCATACATTAGACTACCAACAATACTTGCATAGGGAACATGCATTGTGTCCTCTATCTCGTCTTGTGTCTTTGGACATTGTTCAATAGTTAGCCTTTCTCCCACAAGAATTGGCACCTTTACAGGTTTGTAATCTTGCATTTTGAAATGTTTCAAGATTGTTTCAATAAATTTCTTCTGGTTCAACCAAATCTTCTTAGTTTCTCAATCTCTTTTGATCTCCATTCCCAGAATGAAGTTTGTTGCACCGATATCCTTCATGTCGAACTTGGAGGATAGTTGCTTCTTCACCTCATTTATTGCATTCATGTTGTTGTTTCTCGTCAACAACATGTTGTCGACATACAATGCTACATATATGAAATGTCTACCCTCTTCCTTGGAATATATACAGAGATCAGATTTGGTTCTCACAAATCCCAAAATAAGGATGTATGTGTTGAACTTTTGGTACCACATCCTTGGTGATTGTTTTAACTTTTCAATTTTCACACCAAATCTTTCTTTCCCTTTACTAAAAATCCTTCAGGTTGTTTGATGTAGATATCTTCTTTCAGGTCCCCATGTAGGAAAATTGTATTTACATCCATCTATTCTATTTCTAGATCAAATGTTGCAGCTAGAGACATTAATACTCTAATGGAAGTTAATTTTGCAATAGGGGAAAAAGTCTCACCAGAGTCGACTCCTTTGACTTGGGAATATCCTTTCACTATCAGTCGAGCTTTGAAGTTCTCGACTTGAATTGTTATGTTCATCTTCTTCTTGAATACCCTCTTGTACCAACCAGTTTTATTCCAATGGGTAATTAGACTAAATCCCAAGTCTCATTCATTTGTAAGGATTCCATTTCTTTGATCATGGCATCCTTCCAAAGCCTACCCTCTATCGATTCAATTTCCTCCCTAACCGACTTGGGCTCCTCGTCAGTGACAGTTAACACAAATGCGGAATGGAAGTCAGGTGGACAGTACCTTTGGACTAGTTTTCTTATTTGTTCAGACCTCCTTGCAACTGGAATCATTTGTTCCACCTCTTCATTTGATTAATTCAACTCATCTGAATCACCTTTTTCCTTCCTTAGTTCAAACCACACCTTCTTCGGATCATTCTTTTTTTGAACCATCACATCAAACTCAAATTTCCTTCCGACTTCTCTAAAGACATATCTCAAATGTAAATTGTTTTCCTTGATGTATGATCCTAGAGCTTATATCCTTTCATTCCTTCTTTGTATCTAATGAAAATATACTTGATCGCCTTCTTGTCCAGCTTGCTCCTTTTTTCCTTAGGAGCATGCACAAATTCATCATAGCCAAATACTTTGAGATGTGAAATTGAAGGCTTCTTACAAGACCATACCTCATCTGGAGTCATGTCGACTAGTGTCAATGAAGGAGACATATTCACCAGATATTTTATAGTGTCAAATGCCTCTACTAGATTTCTTGTGCGATCCCAGAACCACTGAGCATGTTCCTTGCCTTGTCCATCAACATTCTATTCATTCTCTCGGCAACTCCATTTTGTTGTGGGGTATATGGTGTGGTATTTTGGCATGTTGTGCCACACTAATTATAGAACTAATCAAACTACTTTCCACAGAATTCACCTCAGTTGTCAGTTCTCGGCGCCTTAATCTTCTTATCTATCTGGTTTTCTACAAGAGAATTAAACTCTTTGAATTTCTTGAAAACCTCTGGTTTGTTCCTCATGAAATATATCCATGTCTTCCTAGAAAAATCACCTATGAAGGAGACATAATATAGAGATCCACCAAGTGAAGGAATTGAAACAGGTCCAAACACATCACTATCAATCAATTCTTGAATCCCCTTTACCCTTGTCAATCGATATGGGAACCTTACCCGACTTTGTTTTCCATATATGCAATGTTCACAAAAGTCGACTTCTAAATTACATTCAATAAAGTATTCAACCATACCTTTGTTATGCATAGCTCGAAGTCCTTTTTCTCCAATGTGTCCCATCCTCTCATGCCATAGCATGGTCGGGTCAATTTGATGATGAATTGTCGAGTCGATTTGAATCAACTCAGCCCGATTTGAGTCAAGTCGATTCAAAGTCGAGTTGACTTCAGGAAAAATGATGATGTTGCATCAAGTCGACTCAATATTCCCTAATAACTTGTATAGGGTTCCAATCGAAACTCCTTTCATTAAGACCATCACACCTCTGACCATCTTGCATGTATCCTTCTGAAATAGAGTGTGCACTTTTGTATCACTTATATTGTTGATAGATATCAGGTTTCTTTCGAAACACAGAATAAGTAGCACACATGGAAGGGTTCTACTCCTCCCATCCTACAGTATCAGTCAAACTCTCCCTCGTTCAACGATTTTGGTTGTCGATTCATCCCCCCAGAACACATCTCCTCCGTCATATCGTTGATATTCACAAAATAATTCTCTATGTGGCATCATATGATATGATGCTCCTGAGTCAATAAACCAAACATCTGATCTGATTGTGTACTGGTCGATGCCAAGTACACATCGCCTCCCTTATCTGGAGTCATATTTCTCTAAGTTGATTGCTTCTCATCAGATCATGTACTGACTTGCATTCCCTTCGACTTACAATCGCTTTTCTAATGCCCAACTTTACCATATATCCAGTATCTTCTCAACGACTGAATAAGGCATTTAGATCTACCCTTTGACTTAGACTTTCTACCAGACAATTTGTTTTTATCTCTGTCAATCGGTCGACCTCTCACCACTAATGCATCTTTGGTCAATTCTTCCATGCTATTCATTCTCATTTCTTCTGATAGTGGAGATGCAACCATGTCTTCTAGTGCTAATGTGGTTGAATTACTCCCTATATCCACGACTAAGCTATCCCGAGAGTCTAGAAAAGAACATAATAGGCTAATACATTTCTCCTCCTCGGTGATTTTAATATCCACGGAAGATAATTGGCTTATTATGGTATTAAATGCATTTAAATGCTCAGTTACAGAACTATCCTCACTCATCCTTTGAAGATACAATTTCTTTCTAAGGAACAAGTTATTTACCAAGGATTTCGACTGGTACAAGCTTCCCATTTTGTCCCACGATTTCTTGGTTGAATATCCACCTGAGATGTTCAGCAGCGCTGATTCTGCAAGACAAAGTTGAATCATACTCCTTTCCCTTCTCTTGAGTTTCTCCCATTCTTCCCTTGGCATACCTGTCATAATGGTACCTAGACAGACTACTACCCATTTTTCTCGATCTACAAGGAGATCTTCAATTTTAAGCTTCCAAAGCTCAAAATTATGGCCATTGAATTTTTTAATCTGTATTCTCGAACTAATCGCCATTCTTTAGGAACAATCTTTAAAGATCTTTGACTTATGAATCTTACTAGACCTAGGATTTAGCTCAAATCTGAGGTTGTTAAACCAAGCTATGATACCACATGTAAAGAAATAGAACACTTCCACACTATACCTAATAGAAGAGAGGAAGAAATATTTAATCTATAAAAGAGATGACAAAGCAAACACACATTACATAGAGATTTTACTCTGGAAAACCAGCATTCCTTGAGCGTCTTGCTCTCTTGTTGTCTTATTCATTTAGAATAAAAGATTGCATGCCTAACCTTAGTCTACACCTAAGACACAATCAACATCATACCTTTTTTATTTACACAAGAACAACCATGTATCCAATTTGGCTTACATCTACATGACTAGCAACTTCTAAAAATATTTCTCTAAAGATTAGCTTTTACAATGTTACAACACACCTTTTTTATAGGCTTTACAGTAGGAAAAACCTTAAAGAAAGGTGTGCAAAAATGGTTACAAATCCATGCAGATCATTAGATAGAAATCTCACAAATCTCGAGATTTTGTTACAGTCGACTACCAAGTCGGATTATCAATCGACCTTCATTTGGTATTTATTCAGTTGATGCCCGTCGACCTCTTGTCAGTTGACCTCTTTGACTTGTTTTCAATTACTTTGACTTCAACTTTCCCGATCTATCCACCTCGACCTTCAACTTTCACTGCAAAGAATATAACAACCCAACATGAAGCACACAGTAATTGAGCTTGAAGGTAAGAATGAACCTATCAGTTTTTCTCATGCTGCATTGGGAATTTGTTTTTTAGAAGCTGGCCATGGTTTCTACACAGTGCAACCATCTTCACTCCAAGCAGACAAACAATTTAAACTTCTTCATTTCACTCAGACAGTTGCAAATGAATGTAACATAGTAGAAATAGATAGTTTTTGTTTCACTAACTTGCTTCCATGCATTGACATTTGAACGTTGTTCTTTGATGGCTCAAAATCACAAGAAGGAGTTGGGGCAGGTTGTATACTCATTGATCCTAAAAATGAAAAACTATAATATATTTCCATCTAGAATTAGAATGCACCAACAACACAGTTGAGTACAAATATTTTGTTGGAAAGTTAGTTGTCATTGATGTCAATCCTAGATGTCAACTCTAGAATAATTCTAGAAGCATTGATATCAACTATAGAAGAAACATGTTAACCCCAGAAAAAACCTCTAGAAGTCATGGGTTTGTTTGAAGGAATAAGTGATGGGTGCATTTGGAGAAGTCTCCAAAGTGGTTCCCTTATGGTGTAGCTTTAAGCATGGCCCTGATGATAAGATGCTTTGAATAATTCTACAAGAAGCCCTAGAAATATGGCTAAGTGGTTAAGTAGTTGAGAAGCCCCAGAGGTGTGGTCATGTAGCCCGATGTTGTTTGAAAAATTTGAGGATGAAGGACATGGAAAATGTATGCAAAACCCTCATAAATGGATAGTCCTCATCATTCCATTTCCAATGGTAGGTGGTATGCCACATGGTTTATCACAGTTAAAGAGATATGCCCTCCTTAAGATGGAAGCCCCTAAGTATGGTTGAGAAGCCCTAAATAGTTGTAGCAAGAAGTGACAAGTCAACCTCAAATTAATTAAAAGAAAAAAAATTGTTGCAAACAATAAGTTACAAGTCATCCCCATTGCAATGAATATTAAAATAAATATTAAGGATATTGTTGGTAAATTTGGCCCCAATGGAATAATCATCAAAAATTAAATCTAATTCTATTTGGGTCATGTCGACCCTAAAAAGAGGGTGTCAGATCTAGTATAAATAAGGAACCTAGGAGTTCATTTGTTACATCAACTCAAGCGATTTTTATCTGAGGTAACCAAGGAGATCTGAGGTGAATTTCAGAGGGAATATGAAGTGAAGAAGGGTGGAATTCCAAGGGAGGATGAAGTCTTGTGAAGCTGTGTTATTTAAAGGCCATCTTACCATTTTCATTCTAACATTTTTTCTAGAATTATTCAGATATTGAAACATGGAGATTGTTGAGAATACATATCAAGGTATCTGTGGTAAAAATTCTAGCTTCTAGTTTGTTGAAGTTTTGAAGATACACTCTGTGGAATATAGGGTTTTTTACTAGTCTTGAAACTAGTCTCAAACAGGTGCTCTAAGAAAAATAGTCATAACTTCCTTATACAGGATCCAAATTCTGTGAGACTAATTACATTGGAAAGAGTACAGTCGGTAGTATATTGTGTGCTAGTTTCACTACCATATATCAAATATTCAATGTGTGGCATGTTCTACAAGTTCTCTCTCCAAAATAGGCCAGAATTAAGCAAGGTCTGCAATCTTCGCTATAACTCCTTTTCTAGGATGATTCACAGAGTGAAACTTGGAGGAATTGTAGAGAAGATATTGAAAAAAATGGGTACAATTTTTAGACATTTATTCATTACAGGTATGGAGTTATGCTTGTTTAAAGTTAGTCTTTGTGACTAATCCAAAAACTAGTCCTGCGAGACCGAGGTAAAGTTTGATGAAGATACTATTCTCTTGTTGTTGAATTTGAGGAAGTTTTGCACGTCTGTGATCACATATACCAGGTTGCTACATGACTAAAGGTATGCTTTCTATGTGTTCTATTTTGATGGCTATGGTATATGCTTAAGGCATATCCTATATGGTTTGGCATATGCTTAAGGCATGTTTTTGGCATATGGTTTGAGGAGTATCTTGGATATTGGGCACATATTTTGAGATGTACTTTGGTATATGTTTGCATGTTTGAGGCACATATTGGTACAAGGTTGATGGATGTTATGGTACATATCTTAGTACATGGTTGATGGATGTTATGGTACATGCTTTAGTACATGGTTGATGGATGTTATGGAACATGTTTGAAGCATATCTTGGCACATGGTTTATGGATATGGCACATGATTGTTACCTGGATTATATGGAAAACATGTCTTAGCATGATTTGATGCACATGTTGGTGATGGTCTTGGTGTATGATTTATGAGAGTGGATTTGGTCTTATCGATGATTTTATTGATGATGAGGTATTGGTATCAGTGGCAAGGCAAATGACAGGTTGGATGATGATAGTGACAGGTTGATTATCAGGGAAAATGATTATCAGAGACAAGTTGATTATTAGTGGCAAGTTCATTATCAGGAACAAGTTTATTATCAATGACAGTGTCGGTGACAGGTGGAGTCTACACTTATATTTCAAGGTAGAAGGAAGGGGCAAGGAAAGGGGGTCATGGCCTCCTTCCAGTTGGAGCTTCCTTTAGGTTGGAGCCTATAAATCAGGGGGTCGTAGCCTCCTTTTAGTTGGATCTAGAGAATATAGGGATTTGGAGCTTCCTTCAGGTTGGAGCCTATAAATCAAGGATTGGAGACTAATTCCAATTGGAGCTAGAGAATTAAGGGAGTTGTAGCTTCGTTCAAGTTGGAGCCTATAAATAGGGGGTTGGAGCCTCCTTCCATTTAATGCTTCTTATGAATGTAATATTTGATATATAAGAAAGTATTGTGTGGTTTTATCCCATTTGGGTTTCCATGTAAAATACTAGTGTATTGTGTATCTATGTATGATGTGATGCATTTTTTATGGTTATATGTTTATGATATGTTAAATGAAATCATAATTGAATGGGATCATTGATAAGTTGAAGATTACATGTTGTGATTAAAAGTGGTAAAAAGTGCTCAATATTGATTCACCCCCCCTCTCAGTATTGGTGAATATTCCAATAATTGGTATCAGAGGAGGTCCTTCAAGAATTAGTCTAATCGTTGGAAGGTAGATCATGGATAATAAATACACAGATAACGGAATACCAATATTTGATGGTCAGGATGGTCAGCATTGTGATATGTGGAATATAATGATGAAAACATTTTTACAGGCACAGGGATTTTATGTTTGGCAATCAATTGTTACAGGATACACCGCCTCAAAGAAACCAAAGATTGCAACTAATAAGGAATTGAAAATAAATAACAAAATAGCAATGGGTTTCATCTTGGAAGGATTACCTGATTCAAAAAAATACAAAGTGGGACAATATCCATCAACTAAAGAGCTTTGGGATAAGCTACATGATCTCTAATATAAGGAAACTACTCTTATTACAGAGCCAAAGAATGTTGATTGAGATAAAGAAGATATTGAGACAGAACAAGAAGAACGATGCTCATCATGTCAGACAGATCCAAAAGAAGAAGATTGTGAAGAATGCGTAATGGATTTCGAGGTTGAACTAATCAGTGTTTTTAGTCAGAAAAGAAAAGAAAGGAGGGAAAATAGGTCCCTCAAGGAAGAATTGATCAAGCTAAAGGAAGGTTTTGAAGAAATTGGGCATGTTATCATAAATCTAAAATCTCAATTGGAAGAAGCCAAAGTGATTGAAGAAACTCTCAAGGATTAGTTGAAAGAGAAACAAGGTTTAGAAGATGAAATTGTATCAAAAAGAAAGGAAGCAGAGAAGAGGGAAGAGATTTTGACAAATCATATTAAGGAAATATCTGAGGACTTAAACAATCTTGAAGCATAATTTGGTCAATGAGGAAGAATACTTAAAGAATAAATCATCTCCTTGAAAACCCAACTTGAAGAAGAAAAAAGAATGGAAGAAGTAATGAAGATCTAGATGATGAAGAAAGAAGAAGAGTGTGAGAAGCTTGAAGAGGAAGTCGTCACATGAAGGGTTGAAGTTGTCAAGATTAGCAAGAACATTGAAGAGAGAGGAAGCTTCACAGCACCAGTAAAGAAATTTGAAGAGAAATGTTACTGGTTACTAGAAAGGAAGAATGAAGAGAAAGCTAAGAGTTATGTGGAAATCATCAAAGGCCCTATCAAGAAGGAAGAATGAAAGCCCTCAAAGGAGAACATTCCAAAAATGAAGAAGTCTCAATAAAAATATTACAGAAGAGATGGATATCAAAGAAAACCTTCAACTTCCAGGCATCAAAGACGTTTCAATCATTGTGAAGGAAACAACAAAAGAGAAGATCATGATCATATAAGGAATGAATTCAGAAGGACTACATCACAAGGAAGATAATTCACTCCCACGTATCAAAGCTTCTTTTAAGGTTATTATTTTACTTGTAATAACTTTGGACTTAAAGATGTAGATTGCAGAGCTTATGGAAGAAATGTTCAAGCAAGAAACGTTTATGTGGCCCCTTACAACATTAAATGTTACAAATTCCACAACTATGGACACATAGCTCGTGATTGTAGAAGCATGATGGATACTTCCATGAAAGAAAACATTGATATTAGGGATAAGAAGTTTTGGAGAAGAAAGCAAGAACAAAAAGAGCAGGTAAATGAAGAACTCCTAGAAATCATACTCTTCGGGTTTGCAGCAGTGCAAGATCATGATGAATCTACAAGCAAAGAGGAAGATGTAAATGATGACTCTACATTAGAGCGGCTTCGATCATTTTTCGAAGCCATTCGACTTAGAAACTCACAGTAATGTGAACGATGAAGAGGGGGAGTCTAAGCAATAGCAGCTATTACAGATCAAAGAACTAATTTTCGAGCAATTTGAAGTGTTATGAATGGTCTGATGGAAAAAATACGGAATGTCTCATGATAGAGTGGTTGATTAAGAAGTAGTTTTTCAAGAACACATCTCCATGAAGATATGAAAAATTCAACTGGAAATTACGAAGAATATTATTGACACTTTTGAGGCAGAGATTCATGATTTTATGGAATATTTCAAGCATGTATTCACACAGGGACATATTCAGTATAGATTGTTGCAGACATATAGAGTCTAATTTGCAAATTGAGCAACCAACTAGTCACATGAAGGCAAGTAATGAAAGGCACAGCAAGACAAAGAAACCATTAGGAAGAGTTATATTGTCAAGAGAATATTGTTGGTTGATTATGTCATTGATGTCAGTTCAGTGAAGATGACAAACCTTGAGAACTTGAAGTCAAGTAATGAATGAA
>WSFP011425174.1:0-22403 GCA_009831015.1 Picea engelmannii | reverse complement strand
TTCATTCATTACTTGACTTCAAGTTCTCAAGGTTTGTCATCTTCACTGAACTGACATCAATGACATAATCAACCAACAATATTCTCTTGACAATATAACTCTTCCTAATGGTTTCTTTGTCTTGCTGTGCCTTTCATTACTTGCCTTCATGTGACTAGTTGGTTGCTCAATTTGCAAATTAGACTCTATATGTCTGCAACAATCTATACTGAATATGTCCCTGTGTGAATACATGCTTGAAATATTCCATAAAATCATGAATCTCTGCCTCAAAAGTGTCAATAATATTCTTCGTAATTTCCAGTTGAATTTTTCATATCTTCATGGAGATGTGTTCTTGAAAAACTACTTCTTAATCAACCACTCTATCATGAGACATTCCGTATTTTTTCCATCAGACCATTCATAACACTTCAAATTGCTCGAAAATTAGTTCTTTGATCTGTAATAGCTGCTATTGCTTAGACTCCCCCTCTTCATCGTTCACATTACTGTGAGTTTCTAAGTCGAATGGCTTCGAAAAATGATCGAAGCCGCTCTAATGTAGAGTCATCATTTACATCTTCCTCTTTGCTTGTAGATTCATCATGATCTTGCACTGCTGCAAACCCGAAGAGTATGATTTCTAGGAGTTCTTCATTTACCTGCTCTTTTTGTTCTTGCTTTCTTCTCCAAAACTTCTTATCCCTAATATCAATGTTTTCTTTCATGGAAGTATCCATCATGCTTCTACAATCACGAGCTATGTGTCCATAGTTGTGGAATTTGTAACATTTAATGTTGTAAGGGGCCACATAAACGTTTCTTGCTTGAACATTTCTTCCATAAGCTCTGCAATCTACATCTTTAAGTCCAAAGTTATTACAAGTAAAATAATAACCTTAAAAGAAGCTTTGATACGTGGGAGTGAATTATCTTCCTTGTGATGTAGTCCTTCTGAATTCATTCCTTATATGATCATGATCTTCTCTTTTGTTGTTTCCTTCACAATGATTGAAACGTCTTTGATGCCTGGAAGTTGAAGGTTTTCTTTGATATCCATCTCTTCTGTAATATTTTTATTGAGACTTCTTCATTTTTGGAATGTTCTCCTTTGAGGGCTTTCATTCTTCCTTCTTGATAGGGCCTTTGATGATTTCCACATAACTCTTAGCTTTCTCTTCATTCTTCCTTTCTAGTAACCAGTAACATTTCTCTTCAAATTTCTTTACTGGTGCTGTGAAGCTTCCTCTCTCTTCAATGTTCTTGCTAATCTTGACAACTTCAACCCTTCATGTGACGACTTCCTCTTCAAGCTTCTCACACTCTTCTTCTTTCTTCATCATCTAGATCTTCATTACTTCTTCCATTCTTTTTTCTTCTTCAAGTTGGGTTTTCAAGGAGATGATTTATTCTTTAAGTATTCTTCCTCATTGACCAAATTATGCTTCAAGATTGTTTAAGTCCTCAGATATTTCCTTAATATGATTTGTCAAAATCTCTTCCCTCTTCTCTGCTTCCTTTCTTTTTGATACAATTTCATCTTCTAAACCTTGTTTCTCTTTCAACTAATCCTTGAGAGTTTCTTCAATCACTTTGGCTTCTTCCAATTGAGATTTTAGATTTATGATAACATGCCCAATTTCTTCAAAACCTTCCTTTAGCTTGATCAATTCTTCCTTGAGGGACCTATTTTCCCTCCTTTCTTTTCTTTTCTGACTAAAAACACTGATTAGTTCAACCTCGAAATCCATTACGCATTCTTCACAATCTTCTTCTTTTGGATCTGTCTGACATGATGAGCATCGTTCTTCTTGTTCTGTCTCAATATCTTCTTTATCTCAATCAACATTCTTTGGCTCTGTAATAAGAGTAGTTTCCTTATATTAGAGATCATGTAGCTTATCCCAAAGCTCTTTAGTTGATGGATATTGTCCCACTTTGTATTTTTTTGAATCAGGTAATCCTTCCAAGATGAAACCCATTGCTATTTTGTTATTTATTTTCAATTCCTTATTAGTTGCAATCTTTGGTTTCTTTGAGGCGGTGTATCCTGTAACAATTGATTGCCAAACATAAAATCCCTGTGCCTGTAAAAATGTTTTCATCATTATATTCCACATATCACAATGCTGACCATCCTGACCATCAAATATTGGTATTCCGTTATCTGTGTATTTATTATCCATGATCTACCTTCCAACGATTAGACTAATTCTTGAAGGACCTCCTCTGATACCAATTATTGGAATATTCACCAATACTGAGAGGGGGGGTGAATCAATATTGAGCACTTTTTACCACTTTTAATCACAACATGTAATCTTCAACTTATCAATGATCCCATTCAATTATGATTTCATTTAACATATCATAAACATATAACCATAAAAAATGCATCACATCATACATAGATACACAATACACTAGTATTTTACATGGAAACCCAAATGGGATAAAACCACACAATACTTTCTTATATATCAAATATTACATTCATAAGAAGCATTAAATGGAAGGAGGCTCCAACCCCCTATTTATAGGCTCCAACTTGAACGAAGCTACAACTCCCTTAATTCTCTAGCTCCAATTGGAATTAGTCTCCAATCCTTGATTTATAGGCTCCAACCTGAAGGAAGCTCCAAATCCCTATATTCTCTAGATCCAACTAAAAGGAGGCTACGACCCCCTGATTTATAGGCTCCAACCTAAAGGAAGCTCCAACTGGAAGGAGGCCATGACCCCCTTTCCTTGCCCCTTCCTTCTACCTTGAAATATAAGTGTAGACTCCACCTGTCACCGACACTGTCATTGATAATAAACTTGTTCCTGATAATGAACTTGCCACTAATAATCAACTTGTCTCTGATAATCATTTTCCCTGATAATCAACCTGTCACTATCATCATCCAACCTGTCATTTGCCTTGCCACTGATACCAATACCTCATCATCAATAAAATCATCGATAAGACCAAATCCACTCTCATAAATCATACACCAAGACCATCACCAACATGTGCATCAAATCATGCTAAGACATGTTTTCCATATAATCCAGGTAACAATCATGTGCCATATCCATAAACCATGTGCCAAGATATGCTTCAAACATGTTCCATAACATCCATCAACCATGTACTAAAGCATGTACCATAACATCCATCAACCATGTACTAAGATATGTACCATAACATCCATCAACCTTGTACCAATATGTGCCTCAAACATGCAAACATATACCAAAGTACATCTCAAAATATGTGCCCAATATCCAAGATACTCCTCAAACCATATGCCAAAAACATGCCTTAAGCATATGCCAAACCATATAGGATATGCCTTAAGCATATACCATAGCCATCAAAATAGAACACATAGAAAGCATACCTTTAGTCATGTAGCAACCTGGTATATGTGATCACAGACGTGCAAAACTTCCTCAAATTCAACAACAAGAGAATAGTATCTTCATCAAACTTTACCTCGGTCTCGCAGGACTAGTTTTTGGATTAGTCACAAAGACTAACTTTAAACAAGCATAACTCCATACCTGTAATGAATAAATGTCTAAAAATTGTACCCATTTTTTTCAATATCTTCTCTACAATTCCTCCAAGTTTCACTCTGTGAATCATCCTAGAAAAGGAGTTATAGCGAAGATTGCAGACCTTGCTTAATTCTGGCCTATTTTGGAGAGAGAACTTGTAGAACATGCCACACATTGAATATTTGATATATGGTAGTGAAACTAGCACACAATATACTACCGACTGTACTCTTTCCAATGTAATTAGTCTCACAGAATTTGGATCCTGTATAAGGAAGTTATGACTATTTTTCTTAGAGCACCTGTTTGAGACTAGTTTCAAGACTAGTAAAAAACCCTATATTCCACAGAGTGTATCTTCAAAACTTCAACAAACTAGAAGCTAGAATTTTTACCACAGATACCTTGATATGTATTCTCAACAATCTCCATGTTTCAATATCTGAATAATTCTAGAAAAAATGTTAGAATGAAAATGGTAAGATGGCCTTTAAATAACACAGCTTCACAAGACTTCATCCTCCCTTGGAATTCCACCCTTCTTCACTTCATATTCCCTCTGAAATTCACCTCAGATCTCCTTGGTTACCTCAGATAAAAATCGCTTGAGTTGATGTAACAAATGAACTCCTAGGTTCCTTATTTATACTAGATCTGACACCCTCTTTTTAGGGTCGACATGACCCAAATAGAATTAGATTTAATTTTTGATGATTATTCCATTGGGGCCAAATTTACCAACAATATCCTTAATATTTATTTTAATATTCATTGCAATGGGGATGACTTGTAACTTATTGTTTGCAACAATTTTTTTTCTTTTAATTAATTTGAGGTTGACTTGTCACTTCTTGCTACAACTATTTAGGGCTTCTCAACCATACTTAGGGGCTTCCATCTTAAGGAGGGCATATCTCTTTAACTGTGATAAACCATGTGGCATACCACCTACCATTGGAAATGGAATGATGAGGACTATCCATTTATGAGGGTTTTGCATACATTTTCCATGTCCTTCATCCTCAAATTTTTCAAACAACATCGGGCTACATGACCACACCTCTGGGGCTTCTCAACTACTTAACCACTTAGCCATATTTCTAGGGCTTCTTGTAGAATTATTCAAAGCATCTTATCATCAGGGCCATGCTTAAAGCTACACCATAAGGGAACCACTTTGGAGACTTCTCCAAATGCACCCATCACTTATTCCTTCAAACAAACCCATGACTTCTAGAGGTTTTTTCTGGGGTTAACATGTTTCTTCTATAGTTGATATCAATGCTTCTAGAATTATTCTAGAGTTGACATCTAGGATTGACATCAATGACAACTAACTTTCCAACAAAATATTTGTACTCAACTGTGTTGTTGGTGCATTCTAATTCTAGATGGAAATATATTATAGTTTTTCATTTTTAGGATCAATGAGTATACAACCTGCCCCAACTCCTTCTTGTGATTTTGAGCCATCAAAGAACAACGTTCAAATGTCAATGCATGGAAGCAAGTTAGTGAAACAAAAACTATCTATTTCTACTATGTTACATTCATTTGCAACTGTCTGAGTGAAATGAAGAAGTTTAAATTGTTTGTCTGCTTGGAGTGAAGATGGTTGCACTGTGTAGAAACCATGGCCAGCTTCTAAAAAACAAATTCCCAATGCAGCATGAGAAAAACTGATAGGTTCATTCTTACCTTCAAGCTCAATTACTGTGTGCTTCATGTTGGGTTGTTATATTCTTTGCAGTGAAAGTTGAAGGTCGAGGTGGATAGATCGGGAAAGTTGAAGTCAAAGTAATTGAAAACAAGTCAAAGAGGTCAACTGACAAGAGGTCGACGGGCATCAACTGAATAAATACCAAATGAAGGTCGATTGATAATCCGACTTGGTAGTCGACTGTAACAAAATCTCGAGATTTGTGAGATTTCTATCTAATGATCTGCATGGATTTGTAACCATTTTTGCACACCTTTCTTTAAGGTTTTTCCTACTGTAAAGCCTATAAAAAAGGTGTGTTGTAACATTGTAAAAGCTAATCTTTAGAGAAATATTTTTAGAAGTTGCTAGTCATGTAGATGTAAGCCAAATTGGATACATGGTTGTTCTTGTGTAAATAAAAAAGGTATGATGTTGATTGTGTCTTAGGTGTAGACTAAGGTTAGGCATGCAATCTTTTATTCTAAATGAATAAGACAACAAGAGAGCAAGACGCTCAAGGAATGCTGGTTTTCCAGAGTAAAATCTCTATGTAATGTGTGTTTGCTTTGTCATCTCTTTTATAGATTAAATATTTCTTCCTCTCTTCTATTAGGTATAGTGTGGAAGTGTTCTATTTCTTTACATGTGGTATCATAGCTTGGTTTAACAACCTCAGATTTGAGCTAAATCCTAGGTCTAGTAAGATTCATAAGTCAAAGATCTTTAAAGATTGTTCCTAAAGAATGGCGATTAGTTCGAGAATACAGATTAAAAAATTCAATGGCCATAATTTTGAGCTTTGGAAGCTTAAAATTGAAGATCTCCTTGTAGATCGAGAAAAATGGGTAGTAGTCTGTCTAGGTACCATTATGACAGGTATGCCAAGGGAAGAATGGGAGAAACTCAAGAGAAGGGAAAGGAGTATGATTCAACTTTGTCTTGCAGAATCAGCGCTGCTGAACATCTCAGGTGGATATTCAACCAAGAAATCGTGGGACAAAATGGGAAGCTTGTACCAGTCGAAATCCTTGGTAAATAACTTGTTCCTTAGAAAGAAATTGTATCTTCAAAGGATGAGTGAGGATAGTTCTGTAACTGAGCATTTAAATGCATTTAATACCATAATAAGCCAATTATCTTCCGTGGATATTAAAATCACCGAGGAGGAGAAATGTATTAGCCTATTATGTTCTTTTCTAGACTCTCGGGATAGCTTAGTCGTGGATATAGGGAGTAATTCAACCACATTAGCACTAGAAGACATGGTTGCATCTCCACTATCAGAAGAAATGAGAATGAATAGCATGGAAGAATTGACCAAAGATGCATTAGTGGTGAGAGGTCGACCGATTGACAGAGATAAAAACAAATTGTCTGGTAGAAAGTCTAAGTCAAAGGGTAGATCTAAATGCCTTATTCAGTCGTTGAGAAGATACTGGATATATGGTAAAGTTGGGCATTAGAAAAGCGATTGTAAGTCGAAGGGAATGCAAGTCAGTACATGATCTGATGAGAAGCAATCAACTTAGAGAAATATGACTCCAGATAAGGGAGGCGATGTGTACTTGGCATCGACCAGTACACAATCAGATCAGATGTTTGGTTTATTGACTCAGGAGCATCATATCATATGATGCCACATAGAGAATTATTTTGTGAATATCAACGATATGACGGAGGAGATGTGTTCTGGGGGGATGAATCGACAACCAAAATCGTTGAACGAGGGAGAGTTTGACTGATACTGTAGGATGGGAGGAGTAGAACCCTTCCATGTGTGCTACTTATTCTGTGTTTCGAAAGAAACCTGATATCTATCAACAATATAAGTGATACAAAAGTGCACACTCTATTTCAGAAGGATACATGCAAGATGGTCAGAGGTGTGATGGTCTTAATGAAAGGAGTTTCGATTGGAACCCTATACAAGTTATTAGGGAATATTGAGTCGACTTGATGCAACATCATCATTTTTCCTGAAGTCAACTCGACTTTGAATCGACTTGACTCAAATCGGGCTGAGTTGATTCAAATCGACTCGACAATTCATCATCAAATTGACCCGACCATGCTATGGCATGAGAGGATGGGACACATTGGAGAAAAAGGACTTCGAGCTATGCATAACAAAGGTATGGTTGAATACTTTATTGAATGTAATTTAGAAGTCGACTTTTGTGAACATTGCATATATGGAAAACAAAGTCGGGTAAGGTTCCCATATCGATTGACAAGGGTAAAGGGGATTCAAGAATTGATTGATAGTGATGTGTTTGGACCTGTTTCAATTCCTTCACTTGGTGGATCTCTATATTATGTCTCCTTCATAGGTGATTTTTCTAGGAAGACATGGATATATTTCATGAGGAACAAACCAGAGGTTTTCAAGAAATTCAAAGAGTTTAATTCTCTTGTAGAAAACCAGATAGATAAGAAGATTAAGGCGCCGAGAACTGACAACTGAGGTGAATTCTGTGGAAAGTAGTTTGATTAGTTCTATAATTAGTGTGGCACAACATGCCAAAATACCACACCATATACCCCACAACAAAATGGAGTTGCCGAGAGAATGAATAGAATGTTGATGGACAAGGCAAGGAACATGCTCAGTGGTTCTGGGATCGCACAAGAAATCTAGTAGAGGCATTTGACACTATAAAATATCTGGTGAATATGTCTCCTTCATTGACACTAGTCGACATGACTCCAGATGAGGTATGGTCTTGTAAGAAGCCTTCAATTTCACATCTCAAAGTATTTGGCTATGATGAATTTGTGCATGCTCCTAAGGAAAAAAGGAGCAAGCTGGACAAGAAGGCGATCAAGTATATTTTCATTAGATACAAAGAAGGAATGAAAGGATATAAGCTCTAGGATCATACATCAAGGAAAACAATTTACATTTGAGATATGTCTTTAGAGAAGTCGGAAGGAAATTTGAGTTTGATGTGATGGTTCAAAAAAAGAATGATCCGAAGAAGGTGTGGTTTGAACTAAGGAAGGAAAAAGGTGATTCAGATGAGTTGAATTAATCAAATGAAGAGGTGGAACAAATGATTCCAGTTGCAAGGAGGTCTGAACAAATAAGAAAACTAGTCCAAAGGTACTGTCCACCTGACTTCCATTCCGCATTTGTGTTAACTGTCACTGACGAGGAGCCCAAGTCGGTTAGGGAGGAAATTGAATCGATAGAGGGTAGGCTTTGGAAGGATGCCATGATCAAAGAAATGGAATCCTTACAAATGAATGAGACTTGGGATTTAGTCTAATTACCCATTGGAATAAAACTGGTTGGTACAAGAGGGTATTCAAGAAGAAGATGAACATAACAATTCAAGTCGAGAACTTCAAAGCTCGACTGATAGTGAAAGGATATTCCCAAGTCAAAGGAGTCGACTCTGGTGAGACTTTTTCCCCTATTGCAAAATTAACTTCCATTAGAGTATTAATGTCTCTAGCTGCAACATTTGATCTAGAAATAGAATAGATGGATGTAAATACAATTTTCCTACATGGGGACCTGAAAGAAGATATCTACATCAAACAACCTGAAGGATTTTTAGTAAAGGGAAAGAAAGATTTGGTGTGAAAATTGAAAAGTTAAAACAATCACCAAGGATGTGGTACCAAAAGTTCAACACATACATCCTTATTTTGGGATTTGTGAGAACCAAATCTGATCTCTGTATATATTCCAAGGAAGAGGGTAGACATTTCATATATGTAGCATTGTATGTCGACAACATGTTGTTGACGAGAAACAACAACATGAATGCAATAAATGAGGTGAAGAAGCAACTATCCTCCAAGTTCGACATGAAGGATATCGGTGCAACAAACTTCATTCTGGGAATGGAGATCAAAAGAGATTGAGAAACTAAGAAGATTTGGTTGAACCAGAAGAAATTTATTGAAACAATCTTGAAACATTTCAAAATGCAAGATTACAAACCTGTAAAGGTGCCAATTCTTGTGGGAGAAAGGCTAACTATTGAACAATGTCCAAAGACACAAGACGAGATAGAGGACACAATGCATGTTCCCTATGCAAGTATTGTTGGTAGTCTAATGTATGAGATAGTCTGCACTCAACCATACATTGCCCATGTAGTGGGAGTGTTGAGCAGATACATATCGACACCTAGAAAGGAGGACTGGACAACTGTCAAGAGAGTATTGAGGTATTTGTGTGGCATAAAAGACCATGCTATATGATACCAAGGAAAACATGGAGGTGATAGTGAAGTAAATGTACATGGATTTGTCGACACCGACTAGGAAAGAGATCTAGATTGATGAAGGTTGACTAATGGATATGTGTTCAAGATGTTTGATGGAGCAATCAACTGGATGAGTAAGCAATATGTGGTCATAGCCTTGTCAACAATAGAAACTGAATACATGGCAACCACTCATGGAAGCAAAAAAGTAGTCTGGATGCAAAGGTTGTGTTAAGGGATTGAGTTTGAGAAGAGAGCTATGAAGATAAGTTTCCATAGTCAAAGTGAAATATTTCTTACAAAGAACCCAACTTATCATTCCAAGACTAAGCATATTGATGTACAATCCCATTTTGTGTGAGATATGGTGGAAAGAAACAAGGTGTTGTTGGGGAAAGTAGACATGTTGAAAAACATATAAAACTCTTTGACCAAGTCTGTGAGTGTTGTGAAGTTCTCTTGGTGTAGAGAGGCAATGGGAATTGCTACCCTGGGCCAGTGAAGGAGAGTTCATGAATCTCCTGGTTTCAATAGGAGAGACAACAAGTGGGAGAATGTTGGGTTCTTATATTCTTTGAAGTGAAAGTTGAAGGTCAATGTGGATCAATCAGGCAAAGTTAAAGTCGAAGAGGTAAACCGACAAGAGTTCAAAAGGTGGTCATGTGGCAACTAACCAAATATTGAATGAAGGTCGACTGGTAATCTGACTTGGTAGTCGACTGTAAAAAAATCTTGAGATTTGCGATATTTGTAGCCAATCATTTTTGTGGATCTGTAACCATTTTTAGGCGCCTTTCTTTAGGATTTTTCCTACTATAAATCTTATAAATAAGGTGTGTTGTAATGTTGTAAAAGCTAATCTTTAGAGAAATCATTTTAGAGGTTGTTGGTCATGTAGATGTAAGCCGAATTGGATAGAGGTTTGTTCTTGTGTAAATCAAGAAGGTATGATGTTGATTGTGTCTTAGGTGTAGACCAAGTTTAGGAATGTAACCTTTTATTCTAAATGAATATGACAATAATAGAGCAAGACGCTCAAGGAATGTTGGTTTTCCCATTTCGATTTCGAAGGTAAAATCTATGTGTATTATGTGTTTGCTTTGTCATCTCTTTTATAGCATAAATATTTCTTCCTCTCTTTTGTTAGGTTTAACATTGAAGTGTTTTGTTTCCTTACACTCTAATTTGGTTTGTTCTTCCCTTATACGATAGGCATAGATGATTCCAATCTGTAGAGAAGTAGCCATGTAGTTTTTCAAACCAGTCCTTGCTCAACAAAAAAACATAAGATTTTGAAATATCTACTAAAATGACATGAATAACCTAATGTACTATAGGGTCAAAAGCTAATATAGTCATGACATCTTTGATTTCACCCATTACTTTAAATCTTATCTATATAATTGGATAATCCCGCTATTTATTTATTTTATTTATTTTGGATAAACACTACGTCGAGGGTTTCAAAACGTCTAATGTTTCGAGTGGACACTCCACCCATCATCAGGGACATAAAAAGCTCGTGTGGTGGAATAGAGTGTTGAGTATGTTATTTATAAGACAAGATAGTAAGTGACCGTTCAAGGAGAGAAAAAAATGTCAATGGAAAGTAGTTGTTGAGATAAAAATGAATTATTTAAATGTGATGAGAAAAATATAAAAAAAACAAGGAGATAAAGAATTAGTCGTTGAATTAATAAGAGGAGGGGGGAAAATGTGAGAACTATAAAATGTAGAGGTAAATTTGAATAGATCACAAAACAAACAAATATTTGAATATGTCATTAAAGATTAGATGTTAAAGTAATTGGATGAAAAAAGGGGGGAAGAAAAATAAAGTATGGAAGGAAATTTGGGTCATTAGCAATAAAAGTGAGAATTAATTGATAAAGTGATTAGAAAAAGAAGAAAAAGGGGAGGGGGGGAGATGAAAGAGAGAAAGAAGAAAAAATATATAATAATAACAATAAAATATGGGAGGAAAATTGAAATTAAGAGTAAAAATTTATAGGAGCGGGGGTTGAAGAAATTAGCAGGGAAGGAAAAACAATTGAAGGAGGATAATAAAACCAAAGATGGGGGAAGATTAAGAGATGGAGAGAAGTAAAAGAAAATAGAGCAAAGGTCCTTGGGCGGGGGAGGAAAACATTTATCTTTTGACAAACTAAGTAAGGCATCACATTCGAAGAAGCGCTAGAATTCCTTAAGAAATTGTGCACATTGAAATTGAAAATTTCAAATGTGAGGAGGAAAGGAAGGACTAGGGATATAGATTGTGACCCTATACTAGCTGCATTCATTGTAGACTTTATTTCAATTTTTTCTTCTGTTTTAGTTTCAACATATTTAGAAGTGATGTCTTCTACTGCAACAATGTTTTTATGAGAGTTAGTGGGTTTGAAGGTGTCAAGAATGAGGTGTTGTTGCTGAGGGAGTGTATATATGTCATGTAGAGAAATATTTGCTTTGGTTTTCTTCAGATTCTCAATGACGTTATATTCTAAGGCATGACTTTTAGATCTTTTCACGTTTTTTTTCCCCTATGAAGTACCGGATTTGCTACTGGCCTCTGCAGGATTACTTGGCTTCTGTGCAACTATGGGAGGAATTGTGGGGGAACTTATATTTCTAGGTGTAGGGGAATTTTTTGAAGGTAGAGGGGTGTTGGTTACTGCTCCTTTTCTATGCATGTTGTAATCCTTAGGGGCATTTTTTTGGATCTGGGTGTCTCCTACATAAATTTTTTCAACATGTTCGTCGTTGGATTCTAAACACCAGTCCCATAAGAACATGGTAGATTCTTCCGTGGTGTCCTTGTCATTAGTGGTTTCTTCCCTTTTAGTTTCTTGGGTTTTCTCAATGGTGGCTTCCTGTTGGTCTAATAACTGATTGATGACTAAGGTCATGGAATTAATCCATTGAGGATAGGTATTTTCAGAATGATTCATCTAGTGATAGGAACACAAATTACCCATGCGAAAGTCATTAATGTTCAACACGAGACCATGGGTATTTGGTGGCTTAGATAGGTTATCCATTTTTTAAAAAAATGTGCAAAAATATTTCTGTTTGGAGGATTCTTCACCAACACTTTTCCTAAGATCTACCACTTCATTGGACAACTTTTTCACCAGCTTGACTACGCTATCTAAGTCCTTGGGTTCATTTTCGGGAGACTTGGTCAGGAGTAGAGGCTTCTTTCCAATTGATTTGGTTTTCTTGGCCGTGGGATGGTTCCTCAAGGAGATAAATTCCTTTTCAACCTCCTTTGCTTCTTCAAAGTTTAGGGATAAAGTATCTTTTCACGCTTGTTTGACAAACGTGCCTATGGAGGAGTGTAATGTTGAGTTGTAATATTCTACCGTTAAGGCTTCAACAAGGGTTGACTTAGCATGAAACTTCTTCATGATGGTAGTAAAACATTGATTGAAATCCTTCACCTTCTCCTATTGACCTTTATTACATGGAAATATATTATTCTACCTACGTGAGGGGTTAGGTCCCTAAAGGGATGGAATGTAGTATACCTGGGGAGGTAATATGGGGTACCTAAGGAGGTACCCAGTGGGAATGTGATTATGTATTATTAGTGGAATTCATTTAATATATGATAATGTGGGAATTCAATGTAAGGTGGACTAGGTCCACTATATTAATAAAGGCTCACTATGGTAGTTCGATGTAATAAATGTGAGAAGGCTCTCTAGAAGGTTCCTGGGAGATAGAGAGAGTTATATAAAGAAGTGTAAGCAATGTAATGAAGCATAGTGAAGAATATTGTGATTGTACAAGCAAGGATTGCTTGAGGAGTTTTATCCTTCCATAAGTATTAATATATGGTGTTACCCTACCTCAAAGATTTTATCTACATCTTGTGTTCATGTTATGGTGAATAGTTTGGTTTATTCTTGGTTATATCTGAAGTATATTTGCAGATATATTCAGGAACTTAACACTCATTCTTCTCCATTTTTAGATCCACCACTTCTTTGAACAGGGTTGCAGGAGTTTTCTCATCTCCAAACTTATAGAGGAATGCTTTCTTGAAATTATCCCTGCAGGTTATGGATTTGGCTGAGAGATTATAGTACCATGTAGAAGCCTTATTCTCGAAAGTATAATGGAAAATCCTACAAATCACATCTTCATGGCAGAGATCAAGGAGTTGGATGGCCAAGTAAAAGTTTTTGATGTGATCCTCTAGGGAACATGCTTTGTCTGGATCAAACTTCGGAAGAAGTCTTTCTGGTAATTTAGGTAGTTCATGCACAAGTATGGGCGAGTTTAACTCTCCTTGAGACATCCATGTTGGGATGAAATTTTGATTTCCAATCATGTTGTCATCGTCAGATTTAGAGTTTTCACCTTCAGAGTGATGTTTAAAACCAGGATGGGTAGGACCTGGAAATGTAGGAGGTATTTGGTCCAAAGGAAGAGGTATTTCTTGTAAGCCAACTTCAACCAAATCCTCAACAAAGTCGACAAGTACGTCCGACTGATTAACAAGTATGCGAGTAGCTCTCCTCCTGGGCAGCACTGAAGCTACGAGTAAGCGACTGAGTAATTTAGAAAAAGAATGGGTAATCCACTGAGTTTCAACAAACTCAATGTTGGGGACAACATACTAAGCCTCATGATTGGTTTCCAGACTTCCAACAGTAGGAATTTCGAACACAAGGTTAGAATCTTCGAAGGTAACTTCCTACTCAAGAAAAATATGGGGTGGTTATTGTTCAATGGGAATGTTATCAGAGGACTAACCAATGAGAATTGAATATTACCTCTAGCCATACAATTCAATCCCTGTTTCTAGTGCCAATTCTGTTGACGCAAGAAAAATGTTGTTCAAGAGATAGTGGCACTCCCCGATACACAGTTCTAAATAGAATACACACTGTTTGGGTTAGGAGATCCATATGGATTCTGGACCAACTATTATTACTGGGTTGAGGGGATGAATCAATGGTTTGGAATGTAAAGGGGGTTGCATATGCAAACTAACTACTTGTATAAATAAAATCTACTCAACCCTATCCTAGCTAGAAGAAACTACAATAAATAATAAGTACTTGGAAATTTCAATAATCCCTGTGAGAAATCCTTTAAGATAGTTCTTAAAGAGAAACAAGGTTCAATAACACATGCATATAAAATATAACTAGATTAGTATAAGCTACGAAATCACATGAATAAACTACTCATTATCTCAGGATAATTTTTCAGAGATAAAGACAAAACTGCAGAATTTTTTTGTTCACATAAGAAAAGTGTATAAATGAAACAACACTCTTACAACATATACAAACATCATAACAAATTACTTCAAGTAATTCAAAGAAAAACTAGCTATAGGTAAACAACGTTTCTTTCCAACAAAATTGGCCTTGAGGGCTTCTCAATATTACTTTAGAAAATAGTTCCCGAAATTTATAATAGTTTAAGAGCCCTTTCAAAATGGGCCTCTTCCTTTACTTATAATATCTCGAGTAACTTCCTATGGGGTTTTCTTGAATTATGCAAGAAGCAGTTACATGTCTCTTCAACTTCCCCTCTCAATTATTTTTGACATGTGTTAGAGTAAGACAAATTTGAGTATAGTTGGCAAAAATAAAAAATAGAAGGCGATTGTGAGCATATTCAAATTGGCTCTTATGTCCTCCTTAATTTATCATTATCTCTCAAGTAAGCTTCCCAATCTTCATGTTGTCCTGTAATGGTGATAAATACGTAATAGAGGCGTCTTCAGGGCAACCTCGTGAGCTTCTAAATTTTGCAAGAGGGTTTTCATATATCTCTTCAAGTTGACCATGAAGGCTTGAATCATGTTTTTCTTTGTGGCTGCTTCATGAGATACTCCTCCATCAGGTCCGTTGTTACTCTAGTTGAAACCCTAACATCCATTTGCCTCTGCTCAATGTTCAACTTGAACTCTTCAAAACTCTGCTCATCAAATTTCATCTTCCTCATTTCTTCGATCTGAGGCAAGTGTCCTCAGTTTTCTAAGATGTGTGTTGCCTTGTGAAGTTGTGCATAGATTAACAATGAATTCTTTATATCCTTTTCCACATTATCCCCGACTTGTTGGAAATTATCAAGAGTAGCATAGTCAACTTTCCTCTCCCACTCTGATATGCATGACAGAACAATTGGGGCATCTGGATTTTCAACAATCCAGAGTTGCATCTCATTTAGGCCTGTTCTAATGGCGACAAATTCCACGTTCTTGGTTTGCGTTGAGCTATGCTAGGGTCATAATTTATGCTGCCAACTATTGGAAGACTTGAAAATTCACATACATGTTAGCCACCATGTCATGAAGCTCTGTTTTGACTCTTTCAATGCATATTCTACATTCTTTTATGCTTTCATTATCCCTTTTACCACGCCTAACCTCTTCTTCTAGCTCCTTGATCCAGTCATATTTTTATTTTTTCTCCCAGACTAAGCCTTTGAGATTTTTCTTTGATTCCATTGTGAAGGAAACATTGACTGATGTTGTTAAGATCAGGTCCTTCCCAACATATTTTTTCATGGTGGTTTTGGTAACCACTAATAGAGGATCCTTTCTAGTGACTGGGAGCTTCTTGGTCTATTGTTGGACTATCATGTTAGAGGTTTTGTTGAACTAGAACTTGTTCATGTTGGCAACTGCCGATGCTTGAATCAGTTAAGATCGAAATAATAACCTCATGAGGATTAAATATTCCCCTTCGTTTTTATAGAGGTGTTACTCCTCTTTGAATTCTTTATAGATTTGTCTTTGAAAATCTTGGGACAACAATATTAAAATGGAAGAGTGCTAAAAACAAACTCCAAATCTTTATTAAAAAAATATTGAAAAGAAGATACATGCATTAAGAATTCATGAGAAATGGACCAAGAACCTTCACTCGTAAAATAATATATTTGCAGAAATATGATACAAGAAGATGCCTATAAGAAATATAACATGAATCTCACATCCATCATAGTTTCAAATATTTTTGATTACATTCATGGAAAGAAAGATGAAGGGCCCATATATAAGAGAACTTTAAAAGAGTCTCTTCATTGAAATCAAAATAAGATTTGATAGGTTAATTTCAAATATCTTATACTCAAATGCTCAGAGTTTCAAAGATACAATTAAAATTAACCTTGAAGTAGTTCTCTGGAGTTTTCTCAAAAATAAAATTGTCTTATGAAAATAAAAGGTGTTTGTCCAAACATGTATTTGGATTGGCTCCTATGGATCGTAAAATAAAGAAATGAAATAAGAAAAGAGCTGGAATATGGAGGAACAATGCAAGACCTGAAAAGATAACATAAAGGAGCGATCAGAAATCAGTTATATTCTCCTTGGGATAGAAAAAATATAACCGGATGAGTTCTGAAAGTGGAAGGGAAAGGGAGAAGGATGTGACCAATTTGCACTTACTATGATGGAATCTCTCACTCATTTTTGGGCCATTTTTTTCTCTTATATTCTCTCTACTCACAGTTTATTGACCAGTGCCAACTTCTCCGCTGATATAACTTTCAATATCTCTACATGTTCCTCAAATTCTTGCCTTGTCAAGAGAATGCTATTTGAAATAAGTTTGGGATCTTGTACTTCACTAGTAGTTCCTACAAGGTCTAATTCCATTATCTTAGAATAAGCTTCACTCTTTTTGACACTTAGGATATCTAGATCATCCAATAGTTCTTTTAATGTATTAATTCTCTTTACCCAACACACCTTCAGTTGTTTCATGCAGGTAGGGGAGGGAAAACCTTCCTCTTTTATTTTCAACTCGGTCATGCCTGAAACCTTTAAACTAAATGTAATAATTGCATCTTTATAAAATCCTTCGTTATTTCTTAAGTCAGCTTGTAAATATTCTCTGAAATTTTGAATCTTTGAACCAAGGGAGACAAATTTACTTGCTAAATCCCATGTCTCTAAAATGAGTATTTTCTCAAATATAACGCCTAATTGCAACAAGTAAACTCATTGTTCCCTTCAATTTTAAAGTCGATTATGGGGTTTTATCAAAGTTTTGCTAGGGTTGGACCATTGAAACTATGGTAGAAAATATAGGGGGTGGCATCATAGTTTGTTCTAATTCCTTAACCCTTTCCTTAAACATTATATTTTTTGCCTCCAGTCATCCACTGACATTTCTAGAGAATTTACCGTAGCTTTATGAATTCTAGCAATTCTGGAAGGGGGTACGCCTTTGAAATCAAATTATGATTTAGATTTTCTTTTATTATTTGAAATAATTTTCTCTGAAATTAAAATTTTAGAGCTTTTGTCAAACATGTCATTTTGTACCGTGAAAGATTCATCTTCTAAAAAGGTCTGTTCTTGAGTTGTAATCTCGGATGCCACATCCCTGCTTTCCTGGAGTCTCTGTTCATCATCCGGGAACTCAATGTCTTCAATATTTATATCCAGATCCATATCTTGAAGCATGCCTTCACCTTCATGTATGATATTTTCTTCCTCATGTTGAGTACCTTGCCTCTTTATTTTGACCTGAAGTTTATGAGATTTCTCGAAATTTCCTCTCGGAGGATTTTGGTCGCCCCCATCATCGGAATTGTTGGTAGAATATTTATTTCGATGTGTTGTCACTGGCTAAGAAATTTCCTTTGGTAGGTTGCTTCTTTGTGATACACTTGGTGAATGATCACTTCTTTCATTTGTAAATTTTCCTCTCTATTTATGCTTATTTGTAGTACTAACAATAGTTTGAATATCTTATGTTTTCCTTTCTCCAACTAGTGTTGGTGGGTCTTGACTATCTCCCTCTTCTTCTTCAAACAAAAATGGATGTCATGTGGTCCATGAAAAGATGATTTGGGTAAAACCCCTTAATTTTGTTTGGAAATTTCAAGTTGTATTGATCCAATTCAATTGCTAATTCATCAATTTTATAAATACCTCTTAATGAAATTTTCCCAATTCTCCATGGCATTGAAATAAATTGCCTTTTCCTTTTCTCATGGAAGAAATGTACCCAAAATATGTACTATCTAACAACCTCTATGAAAAACATTCTATCTGAAACATAATAAGGAAGATAAAAGGGCTTCTCATGAGAACAATATGTTCTTACCACAATATAGTGCTCCATTTTCTCAAAACTCCCCTTTTTATCTAGGAATTTTGATGCTTCCAGGGATAACCTAGATGTTTTTTGACCAAATATGAGTTTCTTGAAAATAATTCAATGAGTCCGTTATAAACTTCATAAAAATGATAAATAACCCCCTGTCTCCAAAGGGCTCGGTACCACATTGTTACTGGATCAATTTTACAGTCAACCCTCTTTTCGATACTCGGACCTTTAAAAAAATGACAATACGTGATAAAAAATATCAAGTATGAAGACATGTAGAACCTTTTGTTTTCCTTGAAATTAGCTAATTGTGAGGAAATTTCTATAGAAATAATCTTCGCCCAATTAAAGATTTCCTTCTCATGAACTATAAAATATAAAATGTAAAGGGCTAACCGAGGAATTGTCGTTGTTTATTCCTGACCTGTAACTCTGGTAAAGAGACATGCAATTTCTTTATAAGGATTTTTAAGTGAGCTGACCAGAATATTCGTTAAATCCTCCGACATCATGGTAGTATCTTCAAGGTATTCCCATAAGAGTTCAAATTCAAAATTTATTTCTTTAAGGAATTGTCTAGCTTCCTCCCCATTGAATGTGATGGTTGGATCAAGAGGATTTTATTAGGAAATGAGGACACACTTTCATGTTAAACCTAGTAGAAGAGAGGAAGAAATCTATAATAAAGAAAGTAATTGACAAAACAAACACACAATACACATATATTTTACCCTTGAAACCCAAACCGGGAAAACCAACATTCCTTGAGTGTTCTGCTCCTTGTTGTCTTATTCATTTAGAATAAAAGGTTACATGTCTAACCTTGGTCCACACCTAAGACACAATCGACATCATACCCTCTTGCTTACACAAGAACAACCCTGTAGCCAATTCGGCCTACATCTGTATGACCAACAACCTCTATGATTACAGACTCTTGGTGATTAACCATTCATCATCTAAAGATTGATTAGCTTTTATAGTGTTACACCATGAATTCTTTATAAGATTTACAATAGGAAAACCCTAAAGAAAAGGCACCCAAAAATGGTTACAGATCCATGCATATCGTTGGCTACAAATCTTGCGAATTTAGGGATTCGTTTATAGTCAACTACCAAGTCAAATTACCAATCAACTACCAGTCGACCTTCATCCTGTCTTCAATTGGTTGCCACATGCCCACCTGTCGACCTCTTGTCGGTTGACTTCTTTGACTTTACTCGGTCGATCTACCTCGACCTTCGACTTGTTGTCGATGTCTTCGAATTTGTCTTTACCCGATCAAAAATGCCTCGACCTTGACTTGCTGTTGATTCCTTCGACTTTGTCTTTACCCGGACGAACCACCACGACCTTTTATTTCAACTGTTAGTCGATCCACCTCGACCATAATTTCACTACAAAGAATATAACAACCCAACATTCTCCCACTTGTTGTCATCTTTGTTGAAACTAGGAGACCTATGAACTCTTGTTCATAGACCTAGGGTAACAATGCCCATTGCCTCTCTACACCAAGAGAAATTCACAACAGTCACATACTTGGTCAAAGAGTCTGTTATGTTTTCCAACATGTCTACATTCTCCAGCAACACCTTGTTGCTTTCCACCATGTCTCCCACAGAATGGTATTGTACATCAATGTGCTTAGTCTTAGAATGATAAGCAAGGTTCTTTGCCATAAATATTGTGCTTTGACTGTTGCAACTTATGTTCATAACTCTCTGCTCAAACCCGATTCCTGAACATACCCTTTGTAGCCATATTGCTTATTTGCTTCCACGAGTGGCTGCCATATATTCAACTTATGTTGTTGACAGGGCTATGGTCACCCATCGCTTACTCATCGAGATGATTTCTCCACTGAACATCTTAAACACATATGCACTGGTCGGCCTCCGTCGATCCAGATCTCCAGCCCATTCGACGTTGACAAATCGATGTACATTTAATTCATTGTCATCTCTAGGTTTTCCTTGGTAGCATATAGCATAATATTTTTTTCCACACAAATACTTGAATACTCTTTGGACAATTGTCTAGTATTCCTTCCCAAGTGTATACATGTATTTGCTCAACACTCCCACTACATGGGAAATGTCTAGTCGAGTGCAAACCATCACATCCATTGAACTACCAACAACACTTACATAGGGAACACATGCCATGTCCTCTACTTCCTCTTGTGTCTTTAGAAACTGTTCATCAGTTAGCCTTGCTCCCATAGGAATTGGCACCTTTACAGGTTTGCAATCCTACATGTTGAAACATTTCAAAATTATTTCAATATACTTCGTCTGATTCGACAAGATCTTTCTAGCTGCTTGATCTCTCTTAATCTCCATTCCCAGAATGAATTTTACTGCACTGATATCCTTCATGTCAAACTTGGAGGATAACTGTTTCTTCACCTCCTTTATTGTGTCCATGTTGTTTCCAATCAACAACATGTCATTGACATACAATGCTACATATAAAAAACACCCTCCTTCTTCTTGGGAGTATAGCCAGTGATGAAATTTTCTTCTCACAAACACCAAACTAAGGATGTATGTGTTGAACTTTTGGTACCACATCCTTGGTGATTTGTTTAGACCATAAAGGGATCTTTTCAGTTTGCACACCAAATATTTCTTTCCCTTTACTACAAATCCTTCATGTTGTTTCATGTAGATTTCCTCTTCCAGGTCACTGTGTAGGAATGTTGTCTTCAAATCCATCTCTTCTATTTCCATATCAAATGTTGCAACTAGAGACATTAGTACTCTAATGGAAGTTAATTTTGCAACATGGGAAAAAATATCACCAAGTCGACTCCTTCGACTTGGGAATATCCTTTCGGTACCAGTCGAGCTTTGATTTTCTTGACTTGACCTGCTGCATTCATATTCTTATTGAATATCCATGTGCTACTAACATAATTTCTTCCATTAGGTAATTTGACTAAGTTCCATGTCTCATTCTTGTGCAAGGATTCCATCTCTTCGACCATGACATCCTTCTAGATTTTTCCCTATGCCTAGTTAACATCCTCCCCACCCGACTTTGGCTCATCGTCGGTGGCATTAACACGAATGCAGAATGGAAGTTGGGCGAACTATACCTTTTGATTGGTTTTCTTACTCTTTCTGACTTGCTTACAACCAGGGTTGGCTGTTCCATATCTTCTTTTGATTCAATCGACTCATTTGAATCATCTTCTTCGTTTCTCAATTCAAACTGCACCGTATCAGGATTATTATCGATCTGAACAATTTCCTCAGGCTTAGACTTACTTCCGACTTCTCTGAAGACCACATCTCAATTGTACAATGTTTTCCTTGATGCAGGATCCCATAGCTTATATCATTTCATTCCTTCTTTGTATCCAATGAAAACACACTTGACTGCCTTCTTGTCCAACTTGATCATATTTTCCTTGGGAACATGCATAGATGCATCACAATCAAATACTTTGAGATGTGAAACTGAAGGCTTCTTACCCGACCATACCTCATGTGGAGTCATGTTGATTAGCGCCGATGAAGGAGACATATTCAATGGATATTTTTTAGTGTCAACTACCTCTACCCATAATTCTTATGCGAGCCCATCACCACTGAGCTTGCTCCTTGCCTTGTCCATTAATGTTCTGTTCATTCTCTTGACAACTCCATTTTGTTGTGGGGTATATAGTGTGGTGTTTTAGCATGCTATGGCACACTCCTTGCAAAACTGATCAAAATATTTTCTACAGAATTCACCACCGTTGTCAATTCTCAACACCTTAATCTTTTTATCTATCTAGTTTTCTACAAGAGATTTAAACTCTTTGAATTTCTCTAAAACCTCTAATTTCTTCCTTAGGAAGTATATCCATGT
>ML864619.1:6736-22404 GCA_009831015.1 Picea engelmannii | reverse complement strand
CTTAAGTGGGACGCCCCCAGGCAGGATAAAGGCAAACACAACAAGTTTGACGCCCTCTGGATTGGCCCCTTCAAGATCTCTGAGATTTTCTCCAACAACACGTATGGGTTGCAAGATCTGGAGGGTGAGGAGGTTTTCAGCAGTCCAGTGAATGGGCATTTTCTGAAGAAATGTTTTATTTGAGCCTCAAACGGCTCCCTTGTTTGTAAATATTGTCCTTTAGATCTTTGTTTATTTTCTTTTTTCATGTTTTCGGCTTAGTAAGTGACTCCGTAGCCCAATAGCAAGGCACTGAAATTGCAGAAGGAGTTCTTAGAGCATCACAGGGACGAATCTATCCCCCATGGAGCCTAATGTTAGCGATTATTTTTTTCTTAGGCACAAAAGCACCCAGGTCTACAGAATGACCGAGAAACACCCACGCACAGCAGTGGAAGGATCTCCTTTCTAGTTACGAGTCAAGCGAGCGGGCAAGGTTTTGCTGTCGACAGTCGAGATCCATCCATGAAGCAGATCAACGGTCATCGGGATCTCGGGGATACCCAGTTACCCAACATATAGCATCAAGGAAAGCTCCTATATTTCAAGGCTGAATCTGGGTCGTCCGATCCAGTGACGCATGGCGCAGGATCCAGTCACATCGGCATATCGACATTCGGGAGTTCAAGGGGTAAAATTCCCCACCTCTTCGCCTTTCGAAACCCCAAACCCCGAAATGCCGATAAGCGCCCTTCAAGGCCCGACCCACGGTCCTAGCGCCAGGTCACATAAAGCGAGCCTGAGAAGGAGCGCGTTCCCTTGTTAAGCGGAGAGTGCTACCTCGACCTGTCATCTTAAGGACACGTGGCGCGCATCCGTGCCATTTCGACATTCGGGAGTTCGTGGGGTGAAGGTTTTATGTCTTTGAACATCGCGAAACCCCGAACCCCGACAGCGCCGAAAATGCCGAAACTGGGGCCCGCGACATCACAAAGCATTTTCAGCCGTCCATCTAAAGGGAACACTTGGCAGCAAATTGGGCCATCTCGGCGTTTCGCCCATTGCGACTCCAAGGCACAAAGGGCAGCTTCGTTATGTTTTGATGCACGAGATGCTAGGAGAATCCTTGGCCCGGGCCCACAGCAGCGTCGGGTGAGTTCGAAACCGTCAGATCCCAGAGGGACGCGTGGCACCAGATTGAGCCGTCTCGGCGTTTCGCTCATCGCGATTTCAAATTTCAGGAGTAGCTCTTTCCCATTTGCGAACACCGAAAGCACGAGGTCACAGTCTGTGGTCACTTGGAGGGAGGAGCTGCGTAAAGAAGGCCAAAGGCGCCGAGTTCAGTTACAGAGGGGATCATCGCGATCTCCAGGCGCCATCCGACCCGATCTCAGTACTGTTTCTAGCATTGAAGTAAATGAAGGCAAGAGCGGGTGGTTGAAACCTCCTTTCGTTCATTAAGTGAGGGGAATGGAGGGTCTAGCAAGCCGCCTGCTCGCAAAGGTCCTGTGTATCGATTTTCTCAACAAAGCCATGCCGAAGTCCTCGACTCGACAGAGAAGTCTGTGCACGCTAGCCGAGCATTTCATGTCTCAACTACCCTCCTTACAGGAGCCATGCGTAGTTAAGGTGGCATTTAAAGAAAGATATCAGTACAAGTTTGACTGAAGGGACACCAAGCCTTGGGTGATTGGACATGCCTCTGTGAGGTGAATTTTCCTGAGTTTATAAGCTTAGTCTTTGTATTTTTGTAAGTATCGATGGTAGAGAAAAGCTCCCGACTGAAAAGCTTCAATAACCATTCTAGTTCTTGGGTTGTGCATCTGTATATAATATTTCTTGTTTTATGAAAAACAGTTTTCTACTTCATCTAAGCTTTCATCTCATACTAGAGAGTTCATGGATGACTGATTCGCATGAATTGTTGCAGTTATGTCATGATAAAGGATTTATCATTGCATCGTTGTATTCTCTGGTTTTCTGCGTTTGAATGTAAGAGGATCTTGCGTTTGAATGCTTTCTTCCCCAGTCTGCTAGAAACCTTATGTTTTTGACATACCTTTGCACTCTTCTTATACAAGTCTTCCCCTTGCTCACCCTTATTACAACTTACTGTTTGAAGTTTATCTAAGACCTCGCTTACCCATGCATGCCCGACCTAGTTTCAGAGTTGAAACGATATGGTTCTGAGTTTACTTCCATTTGATCATCCCTTTATTAAACAAATCGTGACATTAAACTGATGGGCGTCGGGCTCTGCTCCTGCTGCAATCTAGGAGTGACTTCCGACGCGAACAAACATGATCTAGATCAATCATTTTAAGTTTTCTTTTCAAAATAATTATTTTATTGTCCTTGGAAGTTATTAGCTCTGTATTGGTTCTTCATCAACAGCATTATCTCTTATTCTTAAGAGTTTCTTTTCCAAATCTTCTATCCTCACCTGTCAGACCTTGAAAGCTATTTGGTCTTGCTTCAATTGTTCTTTCAGATGATTGTTCATTTTTTCCAATTTCTTCATACTGAGAGTAATCATGATAATGTCTCTATTAATCATCTCTCATGTCTATTTGTGTAGATTCATCTTGTCAAATAAGGGTACCTGATCAAGATTAAAAGAAATTTTTTCTGACTTTTAATTACTATGACCTTGAACACTTGTTCCTGCTGATTCCAAAAAAAACAAATTCAATCTCCCTTTATCAAAGTCTATTGTAGACAACAACCTTGTTTTTTATTAATCATGATGTAACTTTTGTAGTAAAATTTGCCTTATCTATGCATTTTGGTTTTTCATACTGTCATATTTTGAGAATATGCTTTGGGGTTTCATTTCTGAAGTCTCTTCTCATGTTGGATTCAAGAACACTGAGGGAAGAAGATCCATCAAGTAAATGGGTTCTTTTTGAATTTCTCCAATTGTTCATGTTTCAGATGGAACCTCTTCCTCTAAATTTTCCACTAAAAAGTCTTCAATTCTCAACCTCTTGCTTGATGACCCTTCCACTGTTTCTGAAATATTATGGAATTCTTGATTGGAATTTCTCTTTAATAACTTCTCATGTTGTTGAGGAGTATCAATATCCTCAGCTTGGGATGATAGGGACCTATTTTGAACTTCCTACCAGTTATCAATATTCCTGAGTTGTTCCAGATAAGTTCTTCTCTAGTGTTCATATCCTATTTTCTCAAACTCCAGTCTTTTGGCATTAATAACCCCCAAAGGATCATATTTCCAAGTTTCCCCTTGTTCAAGATCCAATCCCTACAACACTGCCTCAACAACATGCACAGTTGATTTATTGACATCAATAAAAGGGCCAACTTCTCTTTTTGGTTTGAAGTTAGTCCTTTTCTTTCTAGGAATAAAATGGATATCATCAGCATCAAGAATTTGTCTAATAAATTCCAAAGCAAAAACAGTCATAGTCAAGAAACTAGGAAATTTGAAAGGTTTTACATCTAATCCATACATTCTTATCTCTGTATAATCCTCGAACAAGTACCAATCTCCTAAATTAGTTTATGAAGATTCATGTAAAAGGGATTTTACTCCTGGGAAAATTCTAGGAGGATTCCCTTCATGAAACATAGTATAGGATAATGACATAAAAGAATTGACATAATCAATAAAACCCACATTCTATAACTTCAACCTAAATACAATTATCTAGTGAATGACTGATAGGGGACTTCCACTTTTGTCTTCAATCTCTAAATTTAAATTTTGGAAATTTCTCATTTTAGAGAAACAAAGCAAATACACCAGATAAGACTGAAACCTATAGGATCTATCCAGAGAAAAATCATTGAGTTGATCATGTAAGAAGTCTTCTATAAGCTGAGAAAAGAATAATCTAGCCATTAATTGAGTGGTAGGAGGACAAATGGCCCTAAGAAGACCCAAAATAGAACTGTCCACAACTTTATCAGAGTCATAACCCAACACTAAACATATCATAGCGATTATTTCCTGTACATTGGTTGAAAATATTCCAGATTCATAACTTCAGAGATTTGCAAAGAACTAGAACCATTTCCCATCAAGGATTGCAGAAAGGCTTGTCTGTCCTGGGCATTCAATTGATTAAATTCTGCAACAAGGGTTTCCTCATTTAGAATATGTCCATCAGTAAAATCTTCTACATTTAACATTCGGGCAATTGGACTATCTTTGATTTCAAAAAATAATGACCCTTTTGTAGTTAATACACTTCTCGAAGAAGAAACATAATTATGTGCACAACAATGCACAAATTCTAGGAAGTTATAGGTTTGGGGCATGATAAAACATGCCAGGTTCAGACCTCAGGCATTAAAATAATCATTTAATTCATTGTGTTTGGCTTATGATGAATTATGCAATTCGTACAGGTCAAAGGAGATCCTAGGGTCAAAAAATTGGCAATCCATATCTACCAAGGCGGCTTCAGCAGGGCTTAGAGCCTTGAAATTCTTAACAGTGGAGGGTTTCAACATTTTAAGTGAAATAAACGGGAAAAGGTGTTCTTGGCTCTTACCCGTGAAGTGAATAGGAGAAAAAACCCTTTAACTCGTCAACAGACTTAGTATCACCAACTTTAATTTAGCAAGGAATCTGGAATCTGCAACAGTGATAGTCGTATTTTGACAAAACAACAAAAACGACCTTTTCCGCAATTTTTATTTTGTTATAACTAAAACCTAAATATAAACAAACTGAATTAATTATGTTGACTAGCAAATGTTGGTGAATTATTCTTCTTACTCTTCCTCTTCCTACTTCTTTTAGACTTTTGGTTACTAGTAGCTAGACTTTCACCAAAAGGAGGAGACAAAGGAGAAGTAGACTTTGTGGATGCATACAATAAAGGATCAACATCCATTTTATAACCATGACATAAGGGGTTTATATGATAATCATCAAGAGCATTCAAGGCGTTCATAGTGGTCTACAACTAAACCAATATTCCTACATTCAACCCAGGAATGTTCAAAGTGGCCATCAAGGGGGAACCGATGTTTCCAAAGAAACGGAAAGTACAAGAATCCCCTTGGGAAGGGGTCCCTTGGTTGGTATCCTTAATAACTTTTTCCATGTCGTTCTTATGCACATGTTTGTCCCTTGTGGGATTGTTCATGTCCAAAAAAGTCTCACACACTGACTCTGATGAACCAATGGTATAAAAACCTACGCCTTCTAGGAGGTGGCTCCACACGTCCTTCACGAGAAAGATCGGGGGTCCTTCTCGACCAGTGGAGTGATCGGTCGACCACCTTGAACCAACGATCCAAAAGTGGTGATACTGACACAACCTAAGGTCAATTGTACAAAGCAACACTGCACTAAAAAGTCCTAAGAGAAACATGACAAAAAAATGGCTTCTTCAAAAATTCATCCCAAGTGGATAAAGTCCTAATTCCAAAGCAATGAAAAAGTGGAAAGAGAACTTATGGAAACCAACATGGGTTGATCAAGTCCCGAGACCGATGAACGAAGGAGTGAGAAGCAATTACCTTGACCTCCACTTACCATCCCTACCATGTGCAAGTAACCTTCGCTTCACGGGGCACCCTCCAGGGGTACTGATAGCATGATACGATGTATGCCTCAGGTACCACGGGAAACCCCCCGTGGTCACCTTTGAGATACCTAGGAAAATAAACTAAGGATACCAACTCATAGTCAATGTTCGAGGGGTGCAGTCAGTAGTTAGGATTGAACGTATGGGAAGGGTAACAAAGTTAGAAGCTTTGAAAGAGTCACCTCTCAGGGAGGTATGGGCACTAGCAAAACCTCCAAAATATGATCTCTCCACAATGCTCGATCAAGCCTCAGAGGGTTTATCTCCTAGACTCTCCTTCACGCGACCTTGTGTTTAAATCCTATGTTAGATGAGGCTCTCGACTATACTTATACAAAAATTGGATTTGATTCTCCCTATCTCAGACTCCTATGTTTGTTTACTGGACTTGGAGAGTTATCTCTCCAATCCTAATCCAAGGCCCTAACCCTAAACTTGTTTTTGAACCTTAGAACTGAAGTCTACTAAATTTTAAATTAAACGTTCATTTTTAGTGATCATTCTTTACTCAAAGGGTACGAAAGTGCAAATGATGTTGTTTGAGACTCTTGCAAAAATTAAACTTATAAGAACACCGACAAATAAAACTTTTACACTAATTCTTCAATGAAAAAGAGCTTCAAAAAAGTAAAATGCATGAACAAAATTTCAAACCTTGAAATGCAATCTTTTCTCTTTCTGATGCAAAATGCACAATGCAACATTTTGAGAAAAGCAAAAGAAGCAAACAAAAGGATGGTCTTTGTTATTTTTCCTTTGAAATTCTTTCAAGATGAGAAGAAAACAAAGTCTATGCTAATATATTTCTCTTTTTAAAAAATGAAGCAAATCAAAGCAACAAAAAGAAAGAAACCTAACTAGCAACAAACTAGGTTTTTTCTTTTTTTTGAAAAGTACAAGAGAAAATTTGGAAATAAAACATGCATACAATGAACTCTTTCTTTTTGAGTGAAAATGCAAAGAGTAAGGATTAAAGTTCACAAGTACATGATCTTACACTTCCGTTTATACAATTAAATCAAGAAAACAAGAAGGTAGAAGGAAAGAAAGACTTCAATAGATGATCAAACACCTTATAAAAAACTGTAAGAACATGTTAGAGTGAAATATACACCTGACGAATCTTTCTAAAGACTTTAAACCATCAAAAGTCAAAAAACAACATTGACAAAAAAAGCAAGTTGAAAAAATTCTTGGACTTTTCTTATAATATTGAAATGAAAGAAACAATTTTTGAAACCAAAAAGCAATCCCTAGAGACTCATAGGATCCAAGATGACCTTATAGTACCACAACCTAACTTCCAGTGATCTGAGCAGAAGAAAAAAAATCAATCCCATAACATGTACACGACTGTCTCGCTGACAACCAACGTATGTATGCAATTGTGTTTAAGCAAAGCCGCATATATACGCGTATGTATTGAAAGAAACACATGTACACCCATTAAAAACCCCTCAAATTTGAGAGAAAAGGGCCTGGAAGACTCGTGAAGGATTACAAAAATTAAGAGAACGCTAAATAATAGTCAAAGACGCAAAAAAAACTTCAAAAGAAATACAAACCACAAGCACCCCTAATGACCCAAAAAGGGAGAATCCCTAGTGGAGTCACCAGTTCTGTTACAGAGAACAATGTCCTATAGTTATGGGTCAGAGCCACAACAGAGCGATACCCTAAAAGACCACTCTTAGACTCAAATCAAGTAGTCAACCGAAAATAACTACCTTGCTATAACTAACTTTCAAGGGAGAGAGAAGAAAACAAACTTGGACTTCGACGTTTGATGTCGATCCCACATGAAGACTTCCTCTCCAACACTCTTCCGCAACACTCCTTTGAAATATCTTGCACACAAAAGGACGAGCAACTGCAAAGAGGTAGTTATCTGATAATTAACTAAAACATCAATAGATGAACATTATAACTTTCATAGTAGATTCAAATTAGGAGATGTAAAATGCACTAGAAAAATGAACCAACATATGAAATTGGATGAAAACGAGAGATCTTTTATTATGAATAACATAAAAAAACGGTTACAACATGTAACCAATGCAGCACGACCCCAAAATTGGACTCCAAGTTCCTCCACCCAAGGCCAGAGATGGTCAACAATACCTTCAATATTTTCTGCTCAAACAAGTCCAAGGAAGGCTAAAGATTCCTTCCTGACAAGATAGGGAGAACACAACTTTTGAAAACAAGGGTTTCCAGATGGAAGGGACAATCTCAGATGCAAAGGGAAAACAAAACTTGCAGGACTGAATTCAAAATGACAACATAAGGATGTATTTCTATGTTTTGTCTTTCCTCCACCCTTAGGCTCTAATTTATACTCCTTTTTAACAATTGGAAGAGTTATGGATGGGCTACAAGAGGTCAGGAACATGGGGAACCCATCAAATCCACCCAAAAAGTCGGAATTATTATTTTTTTGAGCCAAATTAACATGTATGCGAGTTGCTAACTGGTAACAAGCTTACATACGTGAGATGTGTTAAGGATAGTCGTGTACATTAACAAAAATGGGGTTTTTTTAAGTATTTTTAAGGAGGAAAGGAGGAAAATGTTCTTGCAAGCAGGGAAAGTGATGTAGCTCAGGCCAATAAGCCATCATAAGCATATGTGGTGGCAAATGACGCCATAACATCAATGTAACATTTACTGCAAGAGAAAATAACCTTATATATTCCTTTATATTGACAGTGATATGATATGTTTTTAAGTAACCTCATCTTCTATTTTACAGTTTCCGATGGTTTAAAAGAGGTCATAATTTCTTTCTTTCTCAAAACTTTGGAAATCTTATCAGTGGCTCCTTTGATGTAGGGGAAATCTTATTAGTGACTCCTTTGATGTAGGGGAGGTGGACTGTCTTGTGAGGATGACTGTTTCTAAAATGTGGCTCACCTCCTCCTCTTTGAAAGGCTCTACTCATTGTCATCTTAATTTCTTTATTCTTGTATCCTATGCTCTTGAACATCTGGGTAAGGTGATTCTTCTCCTTTGAATTTTTTACATTGTATTCATAGCAATCATATTTAAAATAATAAAAGTGGATGAATTTAAAACATAGTGATAACTTCTTAGGCTTCTTTTTTACTTTTATAATGTTGTATTAGTATTCATCCCAAGACGCAACACAAATATGTGAAAAGTGCAACTCGTATTTATCACAAGACCCAACACAATCAAACATGTGAAAAGTGCAATTGGAACTAGAACTAAAATCATAGGAAATTTGTAATGTCAAATTCAAACTTGGGTTACTTTAATTAGTTTGAACACTCACTTATAACTGAGTCATATCAATTTTTTTTTATAGTTTGAACTCTCGCTTAATAACTTAGTCATATCAATTTTTTTTAAATACAATTACTTTTTATATGGTTTTGTAATATTATAAATATTTATATATTGAGAGATTTGATTTAATTACTTTTATAAATGTGTTAAATTTGCTTTTATAATATTTAAAAACAAAACAAATTTTACATTTAAAAAACAAGTGGTTAAATTATATCTCATAATTAATATAGATTTTACAAATTTAAAAATAATAAAATAAATATTTAATATTGCAAAAATACAATTACATATTTTCATTTTTATAAAACAATGATAAAATAAAATAAAATAAAATATAAAATATGTTGGTAGTTAAATTTCATAAAAATCCAAACAAAGAAGATAACCCCGTTCTGAACATCGTATGTTTGGAAAGAACTTATAAGAATTTAGTACGGAAATAATAATTTATTTATCCAAACTGGGAGTGTCGTGTCTCTCCCATAAAGTTTATCCAAATGAGTTGACAGCACAGTCGCATCATCCACCCACTGAAGTGGGGAAGATGGAGGTTGGATATGTGTATATTACACACAAAAAACATTCGTTATAACAGAGAAAAGGATTAGGACTGCGTATAAAGAATACATGTACGACCACCGACAACCACCACCGTCCCCACCGACCTCAGGCGGCTGTCTGGCTTTTGCTAAGGTCTTCTATTCTTCGTCTTCGTTTCAACCTTATTAGAAAAGCCGAACACGCCTTTCTTGCAGCACGCCTTCCTTCCACCTGCTAATCTACCCAGAATCCAGATCGATTGACTCAAAAGCAAGCGAGGCCACTGAAAGAAATCAATCATGGCGTGCGTAGGAATTATGTTTAATTGATTGACTTAGGTGTGCTGTGCATCATATATCAGTTGATAAGAGATATCTTTCTTTGAAGAATCAAGCAAGCAACCAAAACAACATGGTGGTGGAGTTGTTTCTATTGGGTTGCACAGGAGTGGTGCTGTTCCTTCATGGAGCCAATTTCTTTTTCCATTTCATGTGCAAGCATGTTGCAGTTCGTGCCTTAAGGTAACTCTAAGCCCCCACATACTGTTCAGTTATTTATATGAATTCATTGCCATTCTCTCTGCCAAGGACTGTCTGATTTATATCTTACACATAATACTCTCTGAGATTTGTTTGGTCTTTTCAGTGAATCGCGTATTTCATAGTGGCATTGTCGAGAGTGACTATTGTGATAATTGCAGGGTATTTTGTTGGTATATTTTTGTAGCTCTTAATGCTTTTATCTTTGTATCCTGCTATGTTAATGACCTATTATAGAACTGTTCTTGGAGATACACTGAAAGCCTGTGAGGCCCACTTCTCTCTCTCTAGTTTTCTTGGATGTGCTTCAAGAAACTTGCCCTTTGGGGTAGATTGCCTTTGGCTTAGATACCAGGTCAGAGGGGTAGCCAAAATCACCCAGAATCATCCATTTACCCCACATCATCTTTTTGAAACCCAGATCACGTGTGTGGGGCAACCTAGAGGAAGAATGGAATCCTGCTAGATGGGTTGACACTCCGCCGACTTTACCATAGAAACAACACCCCATTGGCCTGTGAGGCTCGCTTTGAAAATGTGAAAGGATTTCTTGCTTCATGGTGTCAGGGCAATTGTGCAAGTTGTTCGTGGAAGGTTGTTGGATTTGTGATAATTGGCACTCCCCTATCAGGGAAGGTGTCGGTTCACTTCAGCCAAGGAAGGTTGGGAAGGTGTCGGTTCACTTCAGCCAAGGAAGGCTGTTGGATTTGTGATAATTCGCACTCCTTGGCTCCAGTGAACCAACAACTTCTCTGATGGGGATGCCTTGACCTGCCAATTGTCAATCACCTGCCTTTCATGACAGTTAAATCAAATATAATAATTTTAGAACTGAAATGGTACTTACTGCAGAGGTTGCTTATATTCTGTTGGGTTTTGTAATTCAACCTAGTTTGCTTGTATTTGCTTGTATTGGCATGATTGTTTTTAGGTTTAGTTGTATCTTGTGGTGTGTTACTGCTCAAACTCTCACTTAGATATAAAAGTCCTAACCACAGCAGGAGAACCTAGAGGCAACTATTAGGCAAGCCACCCACTGTCACCTTGGTGGCCTTGACCCACACTTCATGCTATGAAAAAAAGGTATCCTAATCTATAGGGGGAATCCCTATGGTCAATCTCGCTAGATCATGTAGAAGCGTGAGTGTTTTCTAGCTTGAGTTGATTAATGATGTGTTTGACTTAACCATCAATTTTGATCTTAAAGTTTGAATTATTACATTTTTTAAGAGTGAATCCCAATCATAAGATGATGTTGAAATGCTTGATTCAAAGAGTAAATGCTGTAAATGAACTCAACAACAAATTAAGCGAAATCATCCTTTCATGAACCAGTTACCATTGTAATGAATTGATGATGTCAAATTTGTGGGAAACAGATTGCTGTTCCAGAATCACAAATTTGTCGTTATTCACATTCACATGAAGATGAGATATCAATGGTTTAATGCTGTTTTTTTAAAGAGAAAACAAAAGTGTTACCAGAAGTGAACTTTGGTATGAAACTCAGAAGTTAGAGTGCCTTTAAAACATGATTAAATCAATGCATAGATCATTTAGGCCACATGAACATAACCCAGGAATTCAGTGCTAAGAGAGACCGTTTATTTGGAACCTTTATGCTGTGTGTTAAGACTAGATGTGAAACCAGGAACTTTAATATCAATGCAGAAGCGAAGAAAAATGTTCCAGCTTTAACATCATGAAATTTTTCATGCCATAAATTGTTGCACCATAGTGAGATAATACCTTTAAAGAAAAGTGTGCTAGTCATGAATCAATCAGTGCACTTAGTTTATCACAATTCTAACAGCGTCCATTTGTCTATGAATGTGAGACCATTATCCATCTCAAATTATAACAGAAAATAAAACGCATTGACCAGCATATAAGTACAGCATGTTTGTAGCATTAGATACTTGTTCAAGTCTGTATTTGGTCCATTGGAACAGCAGATTAAACCAATATAAGTTTAAAGTACAAAAATACGGAACCAACCTCAGAAATATTCCAGCATTTGTAAATGAAGCATTAGGTTATAGTGCAAGTTGTTCAATCCTTATAATGATCGATTAGATGCATGAATGCATTTGGACCATGAATCAAGTGAAAAATTCCAAGATGATTATGTACAAAACGTTAAACAGTGATATCTTCCAGCGAATAGATTGCAAAGTAAATGAAATGCTAAAGCATAAATTGCAAGTGGTTATATGGTTCACTCCATTGATTTAACATGTTTAGTGAGCTAGATCATAAATTCTATAAAGCGTTGGAATAACCCGCAAGTGTCACCAAGTCCTCATCCAATGAGGTATATTAAAAAATGTATTCAACAAAAACCTTTAAGCCTCAAAATCCTTAAGCATCATTTACCATTGTTTAAGTGTATATGAGTGATCTAAGCACGGATTAAGCAAAATATTCAACTAAATGTGTGCTAAAAGTGTCAAACCCCCATCGAATGATAATTTCCAGCATTTAAGAAAATGACATAGACTAATGGCCAAATCGTTAGCTGGTTTTGAGTATTGTGTAGTCTATTCAATCATTCCTTTATTTAGATCCATCAAAATATTTCAGATCAAGCCATTAGATCTGCTAGAAAATGCAAAAAACGTTTGATAATTAAGCATGGAAGGATAAACAAATTTGCAAGGAAGATTTCAAGTCTAATCTAGATCTGGATCATTAGCCTTTATCCTAAGACTTGAAACAAATTGCAATCTAGATCTACAAATAAACATTCAAAACTCTAGATTGCTAGAACAAAAAAAATGGAAGGGAAAATTTTTGAAGTTTGGGCTGAAGATATAAAAAGAGTGGACCAGTGCCTACTAGCGTGGGCTATGGGGTCAACTTAATCAGGATTGAAGATGTTTACTCACTTTACTTATGTATAGAAGTCACATGCACCAAGAAGGATTGCACTATGAGCATCAACTAGGGTATTTGAATATCTACAAGAAACTAGGGGAATATAGTCCTAGAACAAAAACTCAGAGCCCCTAGACATCTAAGCTTAATGCTCCAATACTAAATACAAACAAATCAAAGAGGGTAAGGCAAGATGGACTATACCTTATAGGACTCCTCCAACTTGGCAAGGCACCTTTCTTGGTTTGTAGTAGCTCCTTCCTCCTAGCATACCTGCAAAATACAAACACCCATATCCCTAGAACAATACTCAAGAAAGATAAGAATATACAATAGCTTTGACAAGCAAGACTAGTTTCTCCAATTATCCCCAACCAAGTTACAATGAAGAATAGGCCTCTCTTATATAGATGAGGCACCTCACAAAACCATGGGAAAATACAAGAGGTGCCCTCAAAACCATGGTCTAAAACCATCCTAAGCAAATGAAATAATATATCCTCACAAAACCATGGGAAAATACAAGAGGTGCCCTCAAAACCATGGTCTAAAACCATCCTAAGCAAATAAAATAATATATCATGAAATAACCACCTCAACCAACTTCGACATGTGAATGGAATAGTCAAAGAGAAGAGGTATGCTCCACAAGATGCTCTAACAACCCACAATCAAGTGGGATGTCGAGTGGTCAAAATGCAATGATATTTTCCCTGTGACAGATTTTAAAAATGCCATAAATATGTCATTTTTTTCCCGATTTTCTATTATGACCACATTTTGGAAATCCTGTGGTCACTCTGTCAAAAGATAACTACGCTTGAAGTTGGTTGCCCTCAAAATATGTTCTCTAACCACCTCAACAACCTCAAGAAATAATCGAAATGAACAAGTGCACCCTCAAGGAATGGTCCCATGTGGCACATGATGATGGTGTCGAGTCCTTGTCATCACCCAATGCAGTGACACGTATCCCAATGTGGTGTCACAGATCCCAAGGAAAATGGCATGGATCCCATTGTAGATAGATATCATTGTATGTAAGTACACGAATCTCAAGGTAGTGTCAGATTCCAAGGCAAGTACACAAATATCGAGGCATGATACACAAATCCCAAGGTGTAGATGTGACTCTTGACGCATGTATATGGATCTCAATGCAAGGCCCCCACTTATAGTGGTGAGTCAAACCCCATTATACAAGTCATTAGGTAGTGCACACAAGTGATTTCCTCTAGCAACATCATAACATTAGTTTAATTTTAAGATTTGCCTAAGTTTTACCATGGGGGGACAACCTTAACCCTTATGACATGTGACAAATCCTAAGATGAGGTATTTCCTAGATCACTAAGTTAGAAATAGGTAAATATGATGGATAATTTATGGAAGGGGAAGGGGAAACTTCATGTATTGACCGTCAAAGTCATGTTATGATGACGTGAAGGTCTTTTGTCTTGTCCAACTAGCTTTCAAGAGCTAGGAGTCTCATGAATTCCATTTGTAAGCCTTATAAGAGGGAGTGTTTGGCTTAGAGTTACCACCTCGGCAGTTTATTTTACAACCCCTTTAATATTTCCCTTTCTTTCTTTCTTTGATTTCTTAGTCCTTTCTTTAGATATGCATTATTAAGCATAGGACATAGAAGTTAGGGGTAAGGGCCTTTTAGTGAGGTGGCATAGCTCTAGCATTTTACCTTTTTATCTACTTCACCTATAGCCTTTTTTAGCTTTATGTGACTTTAGGCTTATATATAATGGAGTCTTCATTTGCTTTGCTGGATAGACCAAAACGTTTGCTTGAGGCTTCTATGTAAAGGAGTCTATCTATGCTTGTTTATTTTTAGTTGCTGTTAAAATATTGTAAGCAAGATAAATAATATGTTCACTTTTTTTATTGAGGTGATGGTAGTTAAAAAACTAAGAAGACTTTATTTTTCTTTTTCATTTTATTTTATTAGCGTTAGTCACACAAACATCCCTCCCCGCTGGGGCCACAGAGCATCTGCTTCTATCAGTGCAAAGATTTTTTTTCCGAGGGTTGCAGTTTCGGGTTTCAAAAGAAAATACTTTTAGTTCAAGGATAGGAAAAGCCAGGCTTATGCCCATCAACATATCGTCTTGGGTCCTATTTGTTGTTCTTCAACTATTTCGGTGAGCTAGTGAATATGCAAGCCCAGAAAGTGTTATCTTCCCATGAAGCTAAGGGTCTGGTGCTGTTTTATGATTCCATAAGAAGGAATCTTTTGGCTGTTAGTGAGTGTCAGCTAACAGTTAGATATTGACCCAACTAGGCCAGTTGCTACATTGTGGATAACCATTAATTACTTCGTTGATCGAATGTTTTTGAGTTTGACCTTCACATTGACAAGGAGAATCAAGGCCTAGTTTAGTGTGAGTTTAGTGGGCATGTTTGGTTTTTAGTATTACATGTTTCCTACACAAATTACACTCAGAAATGTGTAGCCAATTATTTTGTCTATCGATTCTTTGACTAATATGCGAAGATAGGGCTCCTCAAGTGAACAGCCTTGGGGCTACTCTGCTTTGTTCCTATTGTTTTCTTTTTGTCTTGATATGAAAAGAACATTTCAATACCACATTGCCATGCCTTTACCATGGTGGGTGATATGCATCATTTGAATTTTAAACTTATTTGGAAATAATAGCATCTTCAACATAATGTAATATTATTTCTGCAATGTGACCGTTGCATTGATTTTACCTGGAAGTTTATTATTGTTGACTTGTTTATGGTTTGTGGTTTTTGTGTTCCAGTTTTCTTAGCCCCACTGGGTAGGAAGACAGTTATCATGGATTATCTTGAGGTAAGTTGGCAAGGAAAGGGATAATCCATA
>ML864617.1:32024-43558 GCA_009831015.1 Picea engelmannii | reverse complement strand
ATGCTGAATTCTTGTAACCATTTGTGGACGAAATTTCAGTGATAACAGATGCCCCCTGATGGATGAGGTTAGGAGCATACGTATAGCCAAAATCCATCAATGTTTCTTCTACTGAGAGTGTTGTTGTAAAAGAGAGAGATAGTGGGATTGTCAAGAGTTACCCATTAGAGGGAGAAGGGAACCTGTAGAACCCAACCTTCCATAAGGTGTGTATAAATAAACTGTGTACAAACGAGGCAGGCATGCCCCATGCTTGTGTCATGTAACTCAAAAAAAGGAATGAAGTGTTGATGTAGACAACTGCAACGTCCTCGGGGGCGGTTGTGATAAAGGTAGAAGACAATTCTGTGGAGGAACATACTCTAAACAATAGGTAATGATATCTGTAAAAAGTATCATGGATTTTGTAGGCATTGATAGCCCAACCAAGTTCAGAGGTCTTTGGCGAATATAAGAAATAACTGTAATAGTCGCAAAGTAAGACCCACCGTAACATGAGAAAGTGTTGACGTCAAATCTTATGGGGGTCAACGATAGTAGGGATCAATTATGGTTCTCCCTATGCCATCCAAGAGCTCTCATTGGTAAGGTAATGAGAGTCAATATACTGTCACCCTTCTGGAAAACTGTGTTGATGTCGACAAAAGGAGGACGCGACTCCCAGAAGAAAAGGGCTTCGTGAAATCTACTAAGTGAGGTTAGGAATTTGGAAGAGGTACATGAACAAAGTCAAGATGTAGGAAGACTCAAGACTGCCCGTGGTTGGGGGTATATGTGAGGTAAAAAGTGGTCGCAACTGTTCAATGAGGTCGAGTGTTAGGGGGACAACAAGACAGGGAATAAGTTGTGCTAGAGGCAGGACAAAGTGAACAAACTCAGAGGGCATAGCTAAGTGTCCTGTGGGATACTTAGAGGATATTGACGATGTTGTCAAGGGTAGATGATAAGGAGTTCCCCAACCAAGGGTGACATCGGTTGCGTTTTCCAAAAAAGGGAAGAAGGTCGACAAAGGTGACAACAAAAAGGTATGGAAATGCGGGAAATAAAGGCGGTTGTACAATAAATAAAGAATAATTGGGTTTGAGTGTACAAATACAGAAACGGGTGCCCCAATGTAATATGGTTGGCCCAGGTAGGGCACAATTTGCTTGGAGAATGGGTGGAGGGTGGGGGCCCCATGGGTGGGTTTATATATGAGGTAGGTGAAATGAAGGGAAATTTGCAGAGGGGCAAACTAATTGTGGATGAAATGGGGGGTTCATGATACTGCAGAGGTGCAGTAAAAAATAGAACCTTGAAGCGATAATCTAGGAGTCCGGTGGGAAAGCTAGCAAAATGAGGAGAAGGAGTATGTGGTTGATTCCCGACATGATGTAAGACTATTGGGACTCCCATCCCTAAAGGGTTTTGAAAAACATCATGAGTGTCAAAGGTGCAAAAGGGTGCTATGAATGGGACAACTCAATTGGGTAAGAGTGCTACCGGGTGACAGTACCGAAGATGCAAATGGAGGTGCTGGTACTGCAGAGCTGGAGATGGGGATCCTAGAGGCAAATTTTAGAGGGTGTGACTGGAGATGCAAGTGAGATTCAGAGGGAATGACTACATGCCAGTGCTGAGTATATACCTGAAGGGGTTGCGTTGATGTATGATGACCAAGTACCTACATAGATGAAAACCAAATACCTGACATGAACCATATCTGAAGAGAATCGAAAATACGAGCATTTATTTGATAATTTTGAATATGAGCATGCGTACCTAGTTGGGGTATGAAAAAAAAATGGCATCCCAGAGGCTTAGGAGGAAAAGTGGCCCGGGGAATGTTGTGATGTAGATGTCAGGATGTTGATCCCGTGGTTGAAGACGGTTCGAAGAATGGACACGTGGAGCTCCCAGAATGGTGAGTGAAAGTTTGGAAAAAAGGCCTATATATAGTTGTAGGGCCCACATTGCCACCTCATTTGTACTTGTTGCTAGAGTGACTGGACGAGAGGTATTCAGAGGATATTTGGAGATTTTGGGAGACTGAGGAAACTGATCGAGGACTAGCAAGCTTCAGGTTAGTAGTCTGATCATCCTGTGTAGAATTAGGTTTTCCATTTTTGGGCAGGGCTTGTATGGAGGGTCGTACAGGGGGTTTTATGGGTGTGGGCCCCCATGTGCGCAGGCGATCTGGGAGTATACATGCACAAGTGTGTGCCTGCCGACTGGATAGTTGTGCATGGGGGTTCCCATAAGGGGGACAAAGGCACGCATTATGTGCACGCCTGTTGGCTACACAGCCGTGCATGTGTGCGTGACTGTGTGGTGGACATGCGCACCTGTGTTCATGATAGGGGTGCATGAAAGCGCCCCTGTAGGATGAGTAGGCATGCATGCATGCACGCCTGTGGGATGGATAGGTGCACTTGAGTGCACGCTTGTGGAGTGAACATGCATGTCTGTGGAGTGAATAGGCGCACCTGTGGGGTGAACAGGCACGCATGGGTGCATGCCTATGGGTTAAATAGCCACACCTTAGAGGCAAGGTTAACGGGTGTAAAATTTATCTGTTTAATTTTTTTTTGATGGTCAAGGTGGCTGACCTCGGATTTTTTTATGTGGCTGTAAGTGATCATTGTGCACGATGCCAGTCAATTTGCAAGAGCGGGATTGGTCCCAGTTGAGGGATGTTGTGGCGATTGAGGATCCAGGGGTTCGTGCAACTTTGGCAGCCTGTGGGCTGATGAAGTTCTTTGAGTGCCCGTTGATACGGGCACAGGAGTATCTCCTGTTGTTCCTTATCCGGATGTGGAGTCCAAACCTGCATTGTTTCATGGTGCGGGGAGAGCAGATTGCCTTCACTGCGGTGGAGGACATATATTTTTTGACTGGGCTCCCGTTTTTGGGAATTCCCCTACCGGCGGAGTCAGTATTACCTAGGGATGTGGTGCTAGTGACAGTGGGTCGGAGGTTCTATTCCCAGGAAAACTTCATGTCGAGCTCCATCATGAGCATTGGGGTGATTGATGCTCTAGCGCATTATTGTATAGTAGCGATGATTGTGAGGGTGTATGGGTCCCTAGCGACTGAACGGATCAGTAGTGTTCAGGTGAGTGTGATGGAGAGGGTAATGGATGGTGAGAACTTTGCCAGGGGGCTTACGCTGCATGCCAGGATGGTAGGGCAGCTCGAATGTTGTCGGTCCACTGATACAAAAGAGTTTGCTTTTGGGTCCATCCTAGTGGCCTGGTTTTTGGAGAGGGTGCCTATGTTGTGCCCTAGGATTTTATTGGGCACTCTTGGGGCACGAGAGGCGCGATTGAGGTGGTGGTCGACTATTTTTCTTCGCCACGGTGGTGGCGAGGGTGGCCACTTCTTCATAGCTAAGGAAACGCAGGTGTGGCAGCAGATGCCGTAGGTGATATTGTAGTTCCCATATGCCGGTGTTGACTTCTGGGATGATCTAGACATGGTGTTACCTCCGGGGGAGGGTTTTGATCATCGAGGTATGTTGATGAGTTTGATATATAGTGATTGCGTTTGAGATAGCATGACATGTGCATTTGGTATAGATGATGATACTATCTGTTGTTTGTTTGTATGTATAGATGTGGCACCTCGCAGGTGTGAGGTTAAGTTGTTGAGGGCGTCGGCTCACCAGGATCTAGGGAGACCGCTGCGGGGAGTGTCGCGGGTAGGAGAGAGACGTCAGCGTGAGGACACGAAGGCGAGACTATCTAAGCCTGAGAGAGCAGTGAGGAGACACCTGTTTGATGACCCAGGTGTCGGACCATCACATGCTCCTCCGACGGATGCCAGAGCTGATTTTGAGGATATACGTCGTTGCCTGGAGGCAGTGCTATAGGGCGTGCCTGAGGGAATATGGTTGCGTATCTAGGATGAGGGCATCCTGGAGTAGTGTGTGGGGATTCCACTGCTGTGGTGGGTTGTGGTACGATGAGCAGTAGTAGCAAGTGCTTCTATAATCGGACGGTTACCTCCCAGTCAGGAGGGACCAGTAGTGGGTGGGGGACCACTGCTTGAGGGAGGGGCAAGAGGTGGTTCTCTAGAGGTACCTTGAGTGGTGCTCTATGTATTTTTTGTATTTTGGTATATAATTTGGTGAGACCATTTTGTACCGAGGTGCTTCACTGGCCTGCAGATACTTGTATTTTTGTATGTAAACACATGGATGGCACTGTGGACCATCTTACATATACATGAGCATACATTTAGAGATCTAGGTGATGTTTACATGTGTTTTTTTAATGTGTTGATGATGTCTAATCTATATATACTATGACAGGTTTGTTGATATGTTTATGTATGTGTAGAGGTATCTTGATGTGATCTATGCCAGTCTAACACAATATTAGCTAATTTATCTATAATTTGATTCAATTGTCTTGGAATATGTTTAAATGTAATGGAATCAAAATGTCGAGATAAAAGTCTAACTTGCAGGTATTTGCAAAAGAGGCAAGGATCGCGTACGTGGTACACATTGTTGAGCTGGAGAACGACTAATTGAGAGTCGAGCAAGATGCTAAGGTGATGAATACGATGATGTTGGGCATCAGCGAGGAGGCCAATGACGATAGTGTATTCAGCTTGGTTGTTGGTGGTTGAACCCAAACATATGTCGCTCGAATGGAGCATTTCATGTGAGGGGGTATAGAGGGCCCAAGATGTTGAAGCGAGATTTTGTGTCCAACGGCTGACACCGTCGGCGTAACTAATGTGGTAGGTTGGTGGAGGAAGCACCTGTCAATAGCACAAATGATAGTTTAGACGTGAGGGAAGGGAAAAAAAAGAAGAAGATTAAAAACACTATAAAAGAAATAACCTAAAGTAGAACTGTTACATTTAGGCATAAAATTTCTTTAAGTATAACCCGTTGATCGGTTCTTTGAGTGAGAGGCCTTCGGGAGAGGCCAGGATGTATGTGCCTTTGGTGAGACAATGTTGGATAATGTTCCATGACCAAAGGTATCATGAGTGATATCATAAGCAAGGACGAGGTTGCCTTTGTGAAATGAGCGAAGGTTGACATGTCGATCAAAGGTGGCATTTGATCATTTTTTAGCTGCCTCATTGTTCTGTAATGAAGATCGACGATCTTCATCCAGAGAGTCTAAGTTCAGCAAGCGCTGCTCCATTGGAGCAGTGTCGGGTAATAGCTCAATTGTAGTGCGTAAGGTGGGAATTTTGCACTCGATGGGTAGAGTGGCCTCAACCCCATGGACTAGATGAAATGGTGTGAAACCAGTGGTTGTTTTCATAGCCTTACGGTAAGTCCATAGCATAGAAAATAACATATGATGCCAATTGGTCTTATGTTTATTAACCGTGCGCTGTAACATGGTCTTGAGGACCTTGTTAACTACTTCGACTTGTCCGTTAGAATGAGGGTAATATGGTGAGGCAAACTCGTGGGAGAATCCTAACGGAGATGAGAGTTCGACGAAAATCTCATTATCGAATTGTTTCCCATGATCGGAAACTAGTTGGAGTGGTACTCCAAAGCGGGATATGACATGGTTAAAGAAAAAACGCGTTGCGGTGTCAGCGGTATTGTTGAAGGTGGGCATAGCTTCCACCCATTTTGTGAAGTAATCGACTATGACAACAATGTACTTGTGTCCATTACTGGAGGGGGGATTACAAGTCATGAAGTCGATGCCCCATTTACAAAAAGGGTCGGCAGTGATGACTGGATGAAGAAGAGCAGGTGGTACTCAGGCTTTGTTGGTGTAAAGCTGACACTTCTCGCATCGTTTCACGACATGAATGCAATCATGAAACAAGGTAGGCCAAAAGTAACCTTCTCGAATGATCTTCTGAGCAGTGGATATTCTTGAAAGATGGCCCCCACATGTTCCACTATGGAAGTCATTCAAGACTCTATCGGCCTCATCAATGGTTAGGCATCGATGAAGAATGGTGTCGACCCCTCGCTGGTATAATATGTCTTCGATGAGGAGGTAGTGGTGGGCCTAGTGGCGAATGTGACGACGATCATCTCATGAAAGGTGGTTACCAAAATTTTGATTTCGGAGGTAGACGAGGAGGTCACCATACCAAGGATCATCTGATGTGATGTAAAAGAGGTGTTTCTTCGGGAAAGTTAGTATTGACGGGGGCACTGGTGGTGTTAGAGGGGAAGGCCGTGAAAATTTCGGTGAGAATGAGGGATTTCTTGCTCTTGGGTGTTGAGAATTCAAGATCGTACTCCTGAAGGATAACAATCCATCAGGAAAATTTGCCGACGACTAAGCAAGTATTGCATAGGGTTGGAATCTGCTACGACCTTAGTTGTGCGAAGCAGAATGTAATGATGTAGTTTATGGACTGTGAGGACAACTGCAAGGGCTATTTTCTCTTCATGTTTATACTTCAAGGGTGGCCCTGAGAGGTTTTTACTAATGTAATAAATGACATTCTCATGATCTTCATCATCGATTTGAACGAGAAATCTTGCTACTAAGACGGCTAAGGCTGATATGTAGAGGATATAATCGCGATTGTAGTTAGGTGCACTAATTAAAGGGGTGTTTGAGAGCACCATTTTAAGATCGTCAAATGACTTTTGGGCATGTTCATCCCAGTAAAATGGGATGTCGTGGTGTATTAAGTGAAGGAAACCGTGTGCGCGAGTGGCATAGTCTGGGACAAATTTCAATAGAAAGTTAGCCTTTCCTTATAGGCTATGGAGTTGATGTAAATTCCAGGGAGGTGGAATTTCAGTGATAGCTTGGACTTTGAGGGGGTCCACGGTAATACCGCTTTGGGAAACGATGAATCTGAGGAGGCGCATCGCAGTGACGCTGAATACGCACTTGAGGGGATTCAAGCGGATGTTGTACTGACAACACCGTTGGAAGATGATCCGTAAATCATCAAGATGTTGGGTGCGTTTCTTGGATCGAGTTGTGAGGTCATTCAAGTATGTGAGGATAATATGAGCTAGATCGTGAAAAATGTATGTCAAAGCCCATTGGAAAGTTGCGCCATCATTATTTAAGCCAAAAGGCATGACATGATATGCAAAAGTACCCCAAGGGGTAGTGAATGCAGTTTTGTACTGATTGGCTGGGTGAATTTGGATTTGATTATAACCAGAGAAACTGTCCATTAAGGATAGATCCTCGTGGCCTATGCTGTCGTCGATAATTTGATCGATGAAAGGCGTTGGAAAGTTGTCTTTGGGACATGCGTGGTTGAGATCACGAAAGTCCGTGCATACGCAGATAGTGCCCTGTTTTTTATTAACGGGTACAGGGTTGGAAACCCATGAGGTATAGGCGATGGGATAGATGAACCCAACCGCGCGTAATTTTTCAATCTCGGCTTTGATGGCCACTGCTTTGGATGGGTGTAGCGGTTGCTGTTTTTTATGAACTGGTGTAATGTCAGGCCAGGTGTCGATGTGATGTTCGATGATAGAGGGCAAGGCCAGGCATTTATGTGTATGACCAGGCAAAAATATCCCAATATTCCTGGAAGAGGACTTTATAGGCAGTGATTTCTTGAGGAGTGCAAGCGGCTCCAATAGTGATTTCCTCGATGATGCCATTTTTGATGGAAATGTTGATTTTGATGGTCGGGAAAATGTTGGCCATGTTTCCTTCTTCAAAAGCATCAGGGGCAAGAATGGGGTTGTTGAACCAGTAGATATGCCCTGATGGGATAAAATCTGTGGTTTCGACCACGTATATGGGGTGTTGTTTAGGAGGCGTGGAGGCTTCCTGCAGAAATAAGATCACTCAGTGGTGTAGCAAGTCCCATGGGTAGTCGAGGGTGTTTAACTCTTCGAGTATTTCCTCGTCATAGTGGAATTGGCGGGAATACAAGGGGTCGTGAAGAGTGATATTGGTGACTATTTTCGTGTGGCTTCCCCTTGGTGATGAAGAAGAAGGGGGAATGTCGCAATGGAATTGCGATGGTTCACTCAACATAAACCAAATATCGAAATATTGAGGAGTACTCGTGGTAGTTGGATGTAAAATTTATGTAGGGAAATGAGAGGGCGAATTGGGGGGATTTGGGGGTGAATCCTTGGATAAGTCATCCAAGAACCACAGAGGCATTGGGAGGGCCTCGGGTTTGGGAGAAATGAGATGAAGAATCTCTAGTGACGAGGTAAGGTCAACCATTGATTTTGTGGGTCTTTGAAGTAGGGTCAATTGGCGTTGCCTGTATTCAATGATCATAGGACACTGGTATGTAAAATGATCTAAGGATTCACATAGAGAGCAAGGGAATCTCATACGTTCATTGACTGAAGTTGTGACATAATGGATGTCAGTGATTTTTGGTAGGGATGATGTAGTTGGATTGGGTTTGCTCTGGAATCTTTGGCGTACTGCGGCTAAACTCTGCCGAAACTGTGGCAGTGTTGGGCAATGGTGTGTATAATGGCCATATTCTGAACATATAGCGCAATAAAATTTGGTTTGTAGCCCTTTTCTATTTGAGTGAGGGGCAATAACGATAGTGCTTTCTACGGTGGCGAGTGTTGATGGAGTTTGATTGAGTGGAATCAAGTTTCGTAACTCTGGTAGAGATGGGCAGTTGTTGGTTTGGTGTCCATCTTTCTCACATAGCGCGCAAGGGGGTTGGATGCATGGGGGAAGTGGAGCTATGGGCTCCTTCTTTTTTCTCCTACCGCCAGCTATGGTAGGGAGAGTAGTGAGTTGGGGTGTAGAGGGTATGGTGGGAGTGAGTATGGGAATTTTCATTGGGATTCCTTCCATTTGGGGGGGAAGGGATGGTCGAGGGACCATCTCTAGTGGATGTAAATACCAAACTAGAATTTCTAACACCATATTAGGGAGGGTAAGCATTGTGGCTACTTGGAAATCTTGTACGCCAGGTGGAGGGTAAAATAAGGGAATTTGGGTAATGGCTTGGGAAACTGTCTCCCAAATTGGGATATGGCCTTGGGGAGAGGTGAAATCGTGGACTCGTGGGGTCGACGAGTTCGCAGGAGGCTCATGAGGGAGGAGCTCTGTGATTAGTGGGACGTCAGATATGATAGAAGCCTCCTTAGGAGGAAGGATATCCTCTATGTTAGTTATGTTATATGATACAATGCATACTTGATTGGAAGGATGAAGGAGCGGTGGTGCTCCATGGTAAGTTCCTAACAATGATGGATCTTTGAAAATTCCAGGACCCATTTCGATGAGTGGGTATGTATCATGACTCATGTGGATGAGAGGGAGAATGTTATCGATGTTGTCAGATAGGTTAGGCTCATAATGGGAGACTTGGTTAATGGTAATGATCTTCTCGTTGTGGGGGAACATCATTGTTCGAAAGACAGAAGAGGCAACTGCCTGTTGGAAAATTCAGTTAACAGACAGCGAATGCTTTTCATTGATGGCAATAGTGAAGATGACAAGAAAACAAAAGACAAGTTTAAAGAGGTGAATGATTGAAAGCAGTGAATGATCGAAGGCAGTGAATGAACGAAAGGTTGAAGAAGAATCTCTGATCGTTGAAAAAGGAGACAGATCTCAGTCGTCAGATCCGAGCGTAGGGTCCGACCACCGTTGGATCAAAGAGAACCTGCACGGTATTTAAAGTGCAAGGAGAAGTGGGCGTAATCACAATATGAAAAATCATGATGAAATCTGAGTCGTCAGATCAAGCTTTGATCTGGACCGTTAATTCCAGTCAGTATCGGGGATCAAGACATTGAAGTGACAAGAACACTCGACATCAAGAACCCCGATTTCGCGATATGTGATATCACGATTCAATCACAACCATTGAATCGAGAATGAGATCTGGACCGTTGATTTTCCTTCATGGAGTATCGGGGATCGGGACTTTGAAATATCAAAAACATTTGACATCAAGAACCCCGATTTCGCGATATGCGATATCGCGATTCAATCGCAGCCATTGAATCGAGAATGAGATCTGGACCGTTGATTTTCCTTCATGGAGTATCGGGGATTGGGACTTTGAAATATCAAAAATATTTGACATCAAGAACCTCGATTTCGCGATATGCGATATCGCGATTCAATCGCAACCATTGAATCGAGAATGAGATCTGGACCATTGATTTTCTTCATGGAGTATCAGGGATCGAGATTTTGAAGTGACAAAATCATTTGACAACAAGAACCCCGAAATCGCGATATGCGATTTTTCGATTTAATCGCAGCCACTGAATAGAGATCAGATATGGACTATTGATTTAACTTCTTATCGGAGTTTCAGGGATCGCGAACTCAAGGGGCAAAGAACTCATTGCATCAAGAATGTTGATTTCGCGATATGTGAAATCGCGATTGAATCTGGACCGTCAGATCAAGAAATGATTTGGACCGTCGATCTGACATCTCACTGAGTTTCGGGGATCGGGATTTGTAAGTGACAAAAACAATGAACGTCAAGAATGTCGATTTCGCGATGAGTGAATTCCCGACTTAATCTGAATCATCAGATCTGATTATGATTTGGATCGTTGATCTGACCGCTTTACGGAATTTTTTGAATCGGGATTTGTAAGTGAAAAGAACATTGAACATAAGGAATGCCAAAACCCGATTTAAAAAGGCAAGAATAATAAAGGTCATCCAACGGTGAGGATAAAATTTGACTGTGATCGGAGGGTTATTGTTCTATCTCACAAATTAACTCATGAGTTTGGAATCTGTTAGCAAAACAGACTCATGATTGCAAATCAGTTAGTGTTTCAATTGGTGTTTCAGTTGCTTATACAGTTGTCGTCTTTTTGCCTAAAGAATTGGGAAGTTGAACTGTCACGTTCGAGTGTATAAAAGAACAGGAAAGAGACTGTGTCGGGTTGGTTGTTCTATAAGGGAAAAAGAATGAAACTGTAAGAATAGACAAGGAGAGGATGCGCAGGAGGAGATTGAGTAGATGTGAAGTATGAGATGAAATGCAGAGCAAAATAACAGAACGATTTGAAGAAGAGAAGAAGGAGAGCACGAGTTGATGCAGAGCATACCTTCTGAACAGACAGAGGAAGAGAAGAGTAGCAGAATAGACTACAGAAGACCAGATGTACAGAACAAAGAAAGATTGGTAAGAATTGATTTATCTGTAAAGTTGAATGTTTATTTAGCCATTTATATTTCAGGGAGGTTGGGAGGTGCTCGGGAGGACTGTTTTCCTCAGAAGTTCAAGTGGGTGCTTGAACACAGGGACTTGTAGCTTCCATCTGGTTACAGCCAAAGAAACCAGGGTGGCAGGGTGGTGCTAGGGAGAACAAATGTTCTCTGTTATACAGGTTGGAGCTTGTGTAACGGGAAGTTGGTGCTTCCATCCAGTTGGTGCTGGAACATTCAGGAAGTTGGTGCTTCCATACAATTGGTGATGGAACATTCAGGAAGTTGGTGCTTCCATCCAGTTGGTGCTTCCTTCTAGTGGGTGCTAGAGAAACCTTGAGTTGGTGCTCTCAAACAAGTTGCAGCTTATAAAATAGAGGTTGCAGCCTCACATTGAGTGGGTGCTCAATTATAGATGATGTACAGAACTTAAAAGACTGCCTATCATTTCGAAGAAGA
>ML864617.1:8295-21053 GCA_009831015.1 Picea engelmannii | reverse complement strand
GGAATGTCTCAAAGCTGGTGGTGATAATATCCAAAAATGTTTCTGCCAGGAAAGCGATCTCAACCAAAGAGTCTTTTTCGAGGAAAGACCAGAGATAGAGGGATTTGGTCCATTGACCATACCAGATCCACAACATATTGTAAAAGTATATTGTAATTTCATTGTAAATCTGGACCGTTCATTATAAGGTTGCAGATCTAACGGTAGAGATTATGTTAGGGTTTTTTTCCCTATAAGGAAACCCTCTTTTATGAGGGAAATGTATTGCGGCTATGATTGATGGTGAATATTGTATTCTGAGAGAGGATACTGTGAGAGAAAGAAGAGGAAGTTACAACGGGTTTTGCTGTAGGTTGTATCCCTTCATTTGCAGGATAATAATAAAGGAAGGACCTGGCAATTTCTCTGGTGGACGTAGCCCACACTGGGTGAACCACGTAAATCTGTGTCTCTCTTGTATTGTGTGTCTTCTGCATTTTGTTTCTGCATTTGTTTTATTTTATTGCTCCACGGTCCTGTTTTTCTAACACTAAGCTCATCACATGAAGAAGACTCTACTTCCTGCTGAATATAAATCTTGTATTTTTCACAACACCCTTCAAGAATTTTGTTAGAAGAATAGTACCTACTGAAATACTTATTGAAAGCTGCATGAAATTCCTGCAGCGAAGATATGCTGGCAGCAAGGAGTGAATGATACCACCACCTTCGAGCATCACCATGCAATGAGTATAAGAACACCTTCATGAGAGCATCTTCATGATAGACATTCAGCCGATCTATGCACTGATGAAAATCTATGAGATGTTGGGCAGGGTTATCCCCTTCATCTCCACAAAATAAAGGTAGAAAATCTGCGCATTCTAAGAAGGAAGGCACATGATTAGGAAAACTAGGAATAGCTGAAAAATTGAAAGGTGCAAACCTCCGAGCCAAGATAGCTTACATGGCTATGACTGTCCCATATCAGTGAAGTCACCAACATGATCTTCCTTCATGGAGTGGATTCGAGTGGAGTCACCAGGTGAATGATGCATTCCAGATTATGTGACCAGTCCTTATTCACCATCAAAAGCTGGATCTAATCAATGTCATTCTCCCAGGGAATATTTATCATTCATCTCCGTCCCCAGCAATGTAGCCAATTATTTTATCACTCCAAGAGTCACTCCCAGATTGAAAATGAGAGTAAGCTTGGTAACATAGAAATAAAAATGATTGATTGGTTTTGTGGATTAAGAAGAAGAAAACAAGGAAGGGGAAGGACAATAAGATGTTGTAAATCAATGATGGACCATTGGGATATGGAGTCAATAAAACACCCTGCTCATTAAATGCAATCATTATGCATATAATATAAAGGTTTATTGAATAGAGGAAGAAAAATATATCACAAAGAAGAACATCCATAAGAAATAGATCCTCTCTGCATAAATGAATTCAAGGTACTTGAATATAACCAGTGACTAATAGGAAAAATACACCATATCCTCATATGCTCAAGAATCCATTAATCAAAGGAAACCATGATCCTCAAGGTGTACAATTTATTCAACTAAGAAGACAAATTGGGAAAGAAAACAAGAGATACAAACTGATAACACATATATCATGAACCTTCAATAAAAAAAAATGTTTACAAAAACAAAATCCCCTCAGGGTTACAATGATCACAAGAAAAGTTCCTTTTACATCTCTCTCATCTCTCTTTCTCATGAATATAAACCCTCTCCAAGAGATCTCTCCTTCCTTAAATATAAAATAACATCCACTTGACCTAAGGAGGTCGAATCCCATCTCCTCCATTGGATTCTAAGCCTTGGAGATAGGTGGCAACAGTCAAAGAGACACAAATCCAACAAACTGCTGATTTTCAAGAATTTTTTGGAAGTCATTAATAAATTGTTTCCACCTCATGCATGAGGCCTTTGTTGGAGCTAAATCATAGGTGCAGGTTTCCCTTGACATCTAAATGATCCTTTAGAAGTCATTCGAACCCTCCTTGACATGTGGCAACCTCCCAACAAGGCGAATATGAAAACCATGACCGCTACGAGAAATTAGTAGGCAACGCCAATGTGCAGAGTATGCAGAGCCTGCTTCTATATCCAATATCTCTCAAACCAAAACACATTTTGAAAAACAGAGGGAATTTTTTGTTATTTAGAATTTTATGAACAAAAAAATCCTCCATTTTTCAAAAATACCTTCTCAATTGTTCACAATTAAAGTTTTAAGTTAATGACTCAAAATTGGTAAAATAACTCTGCACAATTCATTTTCTACCCGAATATTACGTAGCGCCTGTACATAGCGCCCCTGTGTTGCATCTGTGTGTCAGTTTAGGTAGCATTGTAAAAACCACAGCGCCTTCAATCTTGAACATGTGCAGAGTAATTAATTTCCTTTCATGATATAAAACCCCCTTTACTTAGATGCCTTGGCAGTGAAAAAAGGTAGTGTATTTTACCACTGAGGGAACTGGCATTTAGAAAAAATCCAAAACTCTGATAGTTAGGCCTCTTCTAGATGAGAATTCTTGCGCTAACATAGGATACATAGGGGATGGCATGATCCCCACGAGCTGCCAAGAACTTGTATGCCTGTGCCCTGTCCATCTTTATCTATGCCCAAGAAAACCTCTATACTCGAAAGCACCTATGTTCCTTATTTGAAACTAATATGACTATATGCTGAAAACTGACAAAAAGGAAATGCTAAAAAATGAGCTTATTTCTTCCTACTTCTACTCTAATGAAGTGTGTTGCTTCAGATTAGGTAAAAGCATGCTTCCAATGAAGCCATACAAGCATCTGACTGATTGGTAATAAATGTAGGAAACCAAAGAATACATAAATGCATTTCAAAAGAGTAGGACATCCATCCTAAAATTGAAAAAAGTGCTCTGACATCCAAGCTGCTCAGAGACTCGATATAATTAGCAAATAGATCTATAAGACCGAAAAAAATAAATTCTTGCTGCTGTTTCAATTGAAGATTCGAAAGTCTTTGCATATCCTCCTGTTGATCATGACTGCCACCTTCAGATGATTGCAAATCTGAATAGGATTGTATGCTAGATTCGCTATTGATGATAGACTATTTGGTGTCTTCTGTAGATCAAGGTTCCAACACAATACATACAAGCTCACTAATTTGAGAAGGTGAATGTTGAATGTATGCTGCAGGAGTTTCTGGATGGTTGATTTCTATACACAGTTGTTCTTCATCAACATCTGATTCATAGATGTCATATACTAGCGGGATGCTCTTCATATCGACAAAAGATATCTTCTCTCCTTCATCAGAATATTCATCAAAAATAGGTGAATCAAGAACGCCCTTTTCTTGCATAAAAAGATGATCAATCTCCTGATCTTCTTCTTCAATCTCAGGTACTAACAAAGGATGGGAAACCTCTTGAAGGAAAGAAGAAAGATCATTTTCTACAATAGCTTCTTTTTGTAAAACATCGAAATCAGATGCATAAGCTACAGGATTTAATGGATCTAAATCCATGCAATCATTAGTACAACCATCAATCATACCATGAAATTCCTCTTCTCGGGAATTAGAAGGAGAAAAAATTTCATGCACATCTTCATTAGAAAACTCATTTTCATCTTCACTTTCAATTTCAATCGAATCATTACTAAGCTCATCACATGAACAAGACTCTACTTCCTACTGAATATAAAGCTTGTATTTTTCACAACACCCTTCAAGAAGTTTGTCAGAAGAGTAGTACCTACTGAAATTTTTATTGAAATCTGCATGAAATTTCTACAACAAAGATATGCTGGCAACAGGGAGTGAATGATACCACCACCTTCAAGCATCACCATGTAATGAGTATAAGAACACTTTCATGAGATCATCTTCATGATAGACATTAGTCTGATCTATGCACTGATGAAAATATATGAGATGTTGGGAAGGGTTATCCCCTTCATCTCCATGAAATAAAGGCAGAAAATATGCGCATTCTGAGAAGGAAGGAACATGATTAGGAAAACAAGGAATAGCTGAAAAATTGAAAAGTGCAAACCTTTGAGCCAAGATAGCTTCCATGGCTATGACTATCCCGTATCAATGAAGTCCCCAACGTGATATTCCTTCATGGAGTGGATTCTAGTGGAGTCTCCAGGTGAATGATGCAGTTCTGATTATGTGACCATCCCTTGTTCACCATAAAAAGCTGGATGTTATCAATGTCATTCTCCCAGGGAAGATTTATCATTCATCTTCGTCCCCAACAACGATGCCAATTATGTTATCACTCCAAGAGTCACTCCCAGACTGCAAATGAGAGTAATCTTGGTAACATAGAAATAAAAATGTTTGATTGGTTTTGTGGATTAAGAAGAAGAAAAAAAGGAAGGGGAAGGACAGTAAGTTGTAAATCAATGATGGACCATTGGGCTATGGAGTCAAGGAAACACCCTGCTCATTAAATGCAATCAATATGCATATCCGATAAAGGTTTATTGAATAGAGAAAGAAAAATATAACACAAAGAAGAACATCCATAAGGAAAAGATCATCTCTGCATAAATGAATTCAAGGTACTTGAATATAAACAGTGACTAATAGGCAAAATACATCAGATCCTCAGATGCTCAAGAATCCATTAATCAAAGGAAACCATGATCCTCAAGGTGTACAATTCATCCAAGTAAGAAGATAAATTGGGAAATAAAGCAAGAGATACAATTTGATAACACATATATCATGAACCTTCAATAACATAAATGTTTACAAAAACAAAATCCCTTCAGGGTTACAATGATCATAGGCAAAGTGCCTCCTACAACTCTCTCATCTCTCTTACTCATGAATCCAACCCCTCTCCAAGAGATATCTCCTTCCTTAAATATAAAATAACATCCAAATAACCTAAGGAGGTTGAATCCCATCTCCTCCATTTCATTCTAAGCCTTGGATATAGGTGGCAACAGTGAAAGAGACAAAAATCCAACAAACTGCTGATTTTCAGGAATTTGTTGGAACTCATTAATAAATTGTTTCCACCTCATGCATGAAGCCTTTTCTGGAGATAAATATTAGGTGTAGGTGTCCCTTGACATCTAATTGATCCTTTAGAAGTCATTTGAACCCTCCTTTACATGTGGCATCCTCCCAAAAAGGCGAATATGAAAATCGTGACCGGTACAAGAAATTAGTACGCAACGCCATCGTGCAGAGTACGCAACACCTACTTCTATATCCAATATATCTCAAACAAAAACACATTTTGAAAAACTGAGAGAGATTTGTTTTATTTGGAATGTTATGAACAAAAACCTCCTCCATTTTTCAAAAATACCTTCTCAATTGTTCACAATCAAAGTTTTAAGTTAATGACTCAAAACTGGTAAAATAACTCTGCACAATTCGTTTTCTGCTAGAATATTACGCAGTGCCTGTAGGTAGCGCCACTTTGTTGCGTCTCTGTGTCTGTTTAGGTATCATTGTAAAAACCACAACGTCTTCAATATTGAACATGTGAAGATTAATTAATTTCCTTTCATTATATCAAACTCCCTTTACTTAGATGCCTTGGTAGTGCAAAGAGGTAGTGTATTTTACCACTGAGGGAACTGGTATTTAGCAAAAATCCTAAACTCTGATAGTTAGGCCTCTTATATATGAGAATTCTTGTGCTAACACGTTGTCTATTGAATGAATAACCATCCATGTGGACCATTACAAATCTGTAGGATGTTCGAAATACTATATAAATTATATACTCATGCATTCATTCTCAGGCCCTCCTTCTAGCACCAATTATGTTGAAGGGTCTTAAATCCCTTGAATCAATAGAAGGAACAAAACACACCACCAAGGCCCAATTAGACTCTACAATGTTTAATATGGAATGGTTCTCCAGATCTTGCGATCCAGCCGATTTATTGATGGGCTTTATGTTTTCCTGTGAAGGCTCTTCTTCAGTTAAGACGGTTCTTTTTCTGTTCTTCTCTTGGATGGGGGCTGGTATGAGAGATGAAAGAAAGTATAAAGCAACTTAACAAATAACAGAACAAAGTTTTAACTATCGGGACGAGGTCGATCTTGGGATAACCCGCTGCTCAAACATGCAGACTGTGATTATATGCCAAAGGGCCTAGTACTAATACATTAACCAAATGAGCATCCAGTTATTGTCTGAGAAAACAAATTAACAGAAAGAAAACACATATGTAATCAAGATCACAGTAAGAAAAATAATTCATCTACCATAACATTCATCACATAAAAACACAACGATTTTATCTTCATCATTAAAGAAAATAACATCAAAACATTGCACCAGATAACTTGACAACATAATTAATTGCTCTTACTCATTTAATGCATCATTCATGGAACAAGATAGGAAGTAATTCTTCTCCAACTCCAATCACATACATCTAATGAAAATAGCTTGTCTTTGGTCCAGAAGGACTTCTCAGTTTATAGCAATCTCAAAATAGTTATCAACAACCAAAAAGAAAGAGTTCTTACAACAACCATCGACCTCTGACTAATTAGTCGATGTCCTTATTTATAATATAAAATTCAACCAAAATTAATGGCCAAGTATAGTTTGAACCAAACAAAAATCGCCGCGTGGCATTATCATCTAACAGTTTCTTCAACAATCCACTTGAGAAGTTTCTTGAAAAGGGTGACTCCTTTCATATTCAAACCAACTGATAAATATCTCTTCACAAGTGTTGGCCCATGAAAATATGTGTTGTTCCATTGGAGCCGCATATATCCCCCTGAGGTATGTTGCATGCACCCAGTACTTTGTTAGACTGAATTTCAATTGCTGAAGCATGGTTCGGGCTCTGATCAAATGTTTTGTGAACTTTTATACTTGCCCTAGCCTTACATCGGTTATCTTTGCAAACTCTTCGGTCCAAAGTGAGTCTTGTTCGGCATATAACTTGACCACTTCGCTCAGGTCGATAAACTTATCGGGGGTGTTGAACTCGGGGAGCTCGATGTACTTCATTATTTTATTGATTTTATCCCAGTGCTTCTGGCATCTGGTCCATTGTCCTTGGATTTCTTTATGTGGGTCTCAAGACATTTTAGCCCAGTATTTGGCTGATCGCTTCATGCGATTGTGACTGCTTTTACCCACAAGCTGAATTCCATGTTCTTCCTTATCTCGGCCCCGTTGGACTGCCTCAATGTACTCGGGCCTTTCTACCACCTATTGCACTTTCTCATACCATCGCTCCATGTCCTTACATGTCGTGAATTCCACAAGAGTGTCTTCCTGGAATTCGACTACATTCGAGATTAACATGTGCCTTTCCTTCTTGAACTCGTTGTAAACTCTACCGAACTCATCTTTCAGATACATAATGGTCTACATAGCACCCTTATAGTAGTCGAGAAGATGGTGCATGTGTTCGAGATCCTTCAGGGTGTCGGTGAATTCCTTTTCATCCCTTCTAGCTCTATCTTTGGCGACATCTGAGAGGGATTTTCCTACGCTGATTAGTTCAGACGCATGGTTGTATGCAGTGTTGATTAAGTTATCCTCTATGGTAATCAAGATGGATTGATCCAAAGTGATCCTTCGCTTCTTTACAGTCCTTTGAATGATGGCCTTCCTCTTTATAGGGTTAGAAATATATGCATACTCAGGTTTAAAATATAAACTTTAATGCATACCAGAGTATGAAGGGCCAACTTCTTTGATGATGAGATCAAGCAATAATGAAAAATAAAAGAGTGGTTTGGACTAATAACTAATTGAAACCATATTTCAATAGGATCACTATATTCTTGTTTCTCTTCTTTGTTTAGGTCACACATCATGTCTTCCTTTTCCATGCCACACATAGTATCTTCTTCTAGCTGATTGGTCTTTGGGGCACATGCATGATCTGTTGAGAGGCATGCTAAGAACTCCTCAATCTTAGGTTCCAATTGTTTCTCTCCATTGCATTCTATCCATGATTCTTGAGTCTTCTCAGCAAATTGACAATAGGAATATGAAGGGACTTCTAAATCTTCTTGTGGAGAGACAACTAAATTCTTGAATGTTGTCAAGATATGCTCTTCCTGAGAGGCGGATATCCCGACTACTACTAGAATGTGAGAAATTTCTTGGAGAGAAATTCTTCAAGATCTTGATCATCCTTGAATTACTCTAGTTGGTTTATGATCCCTGTCTCACAACACAACTTTAGTACTCGGGGGTTCTTACAACACCCCAAAAATGATTTATCATTAAAGAACTGAATTTTAAAACTATTTGCAAAAATATAACACACCAAACTTGAACTCCTTGTGTTACTAGGACCCTGCTATCACTAGGTTATTTGTTCGCACAAGTTAGATCATCATAAATAAAACTAAATTTGCATAAATAAAAACATACTTGCATTAAAAGAAAAACACTTATGCATTAAAGGAAGAGGACAACCTAACTTTGGAGCAACCCCAATAAAGTGGATGCATGGGCTCTTCCTGCATATCTTACCGTCTTCTCTCCGCCCTTAGGTCATCCATAAAACCAATCCAAAATCTAATTCAAAGACTACCTATTACCTTTTAAAACTCCCCGGCAACGACGCCAAAATGTTGGTGCAATTATTTGGATAATATATTACCAAACATAAATTATCAACCGGGATTCGTAATCAGTAGAGTTGATGCACTATATGTGCCGATAACAGATAGGTTCCTATGTATGATGAGTATAGCTCAATCAAGAAACATAACACTCTATTTTCACACTTCAAAGATAACACTCTTCATGCAATTCAAAATTAGAAAGCAAAACTCATAAACAAGCATATGATCTAAAATTCTTGCTTAGGTGATGAACCTATTCATTGATGGCTCATGAAATAAAAATATGAACTTTGATTCTATCTCCTAACAACAATTAACATGTTGCATATTCTCAAAATAAAACATCAATCAATTTTAGAAGAAATAACAGGTAGAGGAAGACACTCCATTGTAGGTGCATGCAGGGTGAGAGATGGAGATCTAAACTCATTTTCTGTAATAACTTGCAAGCAATCCATATCTAATTCCTCACACTCAATCAAATCTTGCAGCCTTGAAAAAAAATTGTCTAGTTTATATACCAGGAGCATAATCCATTTACTGGTTCATGTAATACAAGAGATGGAATTCTTGAATGGCCCCTTGGATAACACATGTTACAACTCTCAACAAATTCTGAAAATTAACTCAAATTCATAAATGTAAATAATCACACTTCAAAGATTGTTAAACATATCATATCATGCATATTTTTTACAACAAGCTAAATAAAATTCTTAAAACTATGGTGCACCAGATTTGTTATACCAACAATAACACATTGAACACTACTCACACTTCGCCACTTACATTCAAAATATTTCTAATTCAGATTAGAAATCAAGCTAACAAGAAGCATTACATAGGTACAGGACTAAAACAAACATGTACAAGAATAAAAACTAAGCTATATTTTACAGCAAGCTTACCACGTTAGAATGGTGGGCCCTTACCAATTCCAACATGGAAGCTGGAAAAACTCATAGGATAGTAGGTTCCAAAAATGCACAAGATCAACAACTGTAATTCATATTACTTTCCAACAAAGAGACTTATAGAAAATATGTGTTCACAAGCCAATACATCAGCATAACAATATGGAATTCCCTTCCTTCAAGAACTRGTAGTAYAGYATAACAATTCCTCYCCTMTCAGTACTCMTTCCTTCATATTTATACAAGGAAATTCAATGGGGATGGATCAGAACAAATCCCCCAACTTARAATTCGTTCAAACTGTTTATGCACAAAATCAGGGTTTTTCACCAAATATCACAAATTCAGGTTAAGGAGCCTTCTATATCTCTTTGTCCGTTGTGAATTTGTAGAAATTATTTATGGGTTTTGTATCTAGATATATTTTATAAAAACCCATTGTATGGTTTTGTAATATATTCCTCCATATGCACACAAATCAAGGCGCAATATGGCAGTTTAGAAATATTTGACAATTTTAGGCTGAATCATTCCCCCTGAGCTGGAGGTCCACACGTGTGATCTGGGTGAGTTCTGACCCCCACGTCTGCATGAGAACATCATTCTAGAAAACACCCATGTCCCAAAATTTTGAGATTCATCATCATATGCCCAAAAATCGAGGAGAAACTTCAGTACCAGAATGTTGGTACCGGAATCCTGTAGGTAGTTATTTAGTACCGGAATACATAAAGGCTGGTATCGAAATTGGATGGTACCGGATTGCACAATGACTTGTAGTACCAGAATGTTGAGATACCGAAATAAGCTGCTCATGAGTCAAACTATTAGGATTATACAAGATAAAACACTTTAATCAAATTAATTCAAGAAAGTTAAACAAAACATGCTTTAAATCATCAATTACCTCTTGTGAACATGAACTAGGTCATTAGGTATGTGTTTGGGAGTAAACATCAAGTATGGGCTTATAACATAGGCAAAAAGTCTTGGATAAAAGGTAAGATAGGGCATTATACATGTCAAAATAGAGACTCAACAAATATCATTAATTCTTAAAATGTCAACCATAAATGTTTGGATATATTTTTGTAAAAATATCAAAATTTCTAAGTATTTTATATAGTTTCTAAACAAAATTGGCGATTTTTAGAGTAAAATATTTTTATGCTATAAAATTTGGGTGAACAAAATGGAAATTGGCAAATAAGTGTTTGAAAAAAAATGGAAAATTAGCACATGGGAGAAATTTAGCCCCTAAAATTTTCCCTTCCAACCATACACCATCGGTTCATTGAGATAGCGATGAGAACTTTGCATCTAGAAATGTTGTTTATCCTACAGCATCAAGCCATTCAAATATGAGGTAATATGTGATGTTTCCCCGCTTGAAGTTTGTGTTGTTATTTTAGGACAGTCAAAAATGTGGAGACATCATGTTGTATATGAGTCTGTATCTCGTAGTGTCATTTTTACTTTGGGAAGACAAATCTACAAGATACATGAGGTTGCGCCAACTACCATGGTCTCTTTGATCACATCCAAACAATGTAGGAAGGTAATATCCCAATCTAGGAAATTTTTCCTCTTATTGGTTCACTTTGAAGGTGAATGAAAGATCACCATGACATCAACAACCCTTGCATAGGGTCTCGTTTCACAAAAACAGAAGGTGGAAAAAGTAGTGGAAGCATATAGAGATATATTCACCTCACTTTTTGGGGCACCTATACACTGACAAGTCAAGCATTCAATTGATTTGATACCCCATGTGAATTTACCTAAAACCCTTGTATATAGGTATTCTCCCATGGAAAATGAAGAAATCAAATGTCACATTCAAAATTGTAAGTTTTAAACCTGCGAAGTAAAGCAATGCATATAGATTCTTAAGCAAGACATAAATTAATCAATGGCTCATACACAAAGTACACAGAGATTTTATATCGAAAAACCTCAACCGAGAAAACCTTTCTTATATTCATTATATCGAATTTCACCATTCACCATACAATATATATACAATGTTTTTAGGTATTCCGTAAATACCAAAACCCTAATCCCTTAATCCGGGATTAATTTACAAAACCGCTAAAAATAGCAAAAACCACCCAAAAAAATAATTTTGGGGTGCTTCCCTGGGCTATTTCCCATTGTTGAACGCTGCGCGTAACCAAGGGGGGCATACCTACCACCCCCTGGGACCCCCCTAGGAAAGCGCCCGACGCACACGACACAAACATATCACTAGTACGAGGGATCGTCAGATGCAGTTGTCATATCTGACGCGCCCACACACACACATGCAAAGAATATAACACATACCCAACATTCTCCCACTTGTTGTTTTCTTTGCATCCAAGGGTCCAGGGGATTATATAGTCAACAATCCAAGGAAGAAATGCCCATTGTTACTCTACACCAAGAGAACTTTTCTGTTCTCACATACTTTGTCAATGAATCTGCAACATTCTTCAAAGTGTCAACCTTTTCCAGCAACACCTTCTTTTCCTCAACCGTGTCTCTCACAAAGTGATACTAAACATCAATATGCTTTGTATTCGAATGATAAGTTGGGTTCTTTTCCAGGAATATTTCACTTTGACTATCACAATCTAATCTCACTGCTTGTTGTACCAACCCAATACCTGAACACAATCTTTGTAACAATCCTTGCTTGCATGAGTGGCTACCATGTATTCAACTTTTGTATTTGAGAGTGCCACTACAACCTGTCTTTTTCTCATCCAACTGATTTCTCCTCCAAATAGGTTAAACACATACCCACTTGTAGATCTTCTACGATCTAGATCTCCAACCCAGTCTGCATCAACAAATCCATGTATGTCCACCACTCTATCCAATCCTGGTCTTCCTTGGTAGCACAATCCATAACTGGTAGTGCCACAAAGATAACTGAAGACCCTCTTTACTGATGTCCAATGCTCCTTCCCTGGTTTTGACATGTACCTGCTCAAAACTCCCACTGCATGTGCAATGTCTAGTCTATTACAGACCATTGCATACATCAAACTACCAACTGCACTGGCATACGAAACATGGGACATGTCCTCTTCTTCTTCCTGTGTCTTGGGAAACTGATATGCAGATAACTTTACACCTATAGGAATAGGAACCTTGACCGATTTACTTCCATGCATATTAAACCTCTGCAATATCATCTCAACATATTTTCTCTGATTCAACTAGAGTTTCTTGTTTGCACAATCTCTTTTAATCTCCATTCCCAGAATGAAGTTTGCA
>ML864615.1:0-14807 GCA_009831015.1 Picea engelmannii | reverse complement strand
TAACAAAAAATGGTGTCACCTACAAAAGAAACTTGAGGAGTATGTTAGTTAACCGAAACATGCATACACATCAAAGCCTCTAAATATAAATGAACAATAGGATTAACAACAAGCTAGATAAATCCTATCCTATGGAGTGATAATTCCCTACAAAGGCCCAAATAACAAATCCAAAGAAAAAATTAGGCAGGTATTACCTCATAGATTAAGCACGAATGACATCAAGCATCCACACACATGTATAACACACCTTCTTGACCTCCAAAGTCTTTTTATTCCAAATGAAAAGTATTACAATAGTATACAACCACAAGCAAGACTCCCCAACTCCAACTAGGTTACAATGGGATAGTAGCTTGTATAAATAACAAATTGGGTGAAGATCCCAATGAAGGAGGGCACACCACTTAGAGAAGAGGGCGCACCACATGTGAGAGGGAGGTGGCCAAGTGTTGAGGTATGGGCTGCCACCTCTCCTACAACCCAAACCATGACAAGTGTAGAGGTAAGAAGCAAGGAGGAGGGCACCACCTCTCCAATAGAGGGTGTCCTCTCTCTAGAATGCACCACCTCTCCAAGAGGGGTGCACCCTCTTATGCCCACATGCTCTAATTCAATGTGGTTTCCATCTCAGTCACTCTAGAATCAATAGAAACTCACCTTTAGTTGACACATAGCCTTTTTAGGCTTTATTTCACTCCAACATGTCAAAACATGTTTCCCAAAAAATAGTCACTTGCTGATTTTTTCTGATTTTTTTTTTGTCTTTTTTGGGTATTTTGAGTAAAATTGTTTTTTTAGTGATTAAAATCACTAATTCCACTCACCAAAGTGGGTACTTAGGTAATGTGGGTGCTCTAGGTCCAAAAATGAGCACCCCCAAGGCATAAGAAGACTCCTAGTACCACTTTTTTAATACAACTTTATTTTTTAATTAAAAATTCACGTTTTACAGAAAATTTTTAATGAACTGAAAAAAATAAAAAATCCTAAGGGGGACTTAGCACATTTCAATAAAAATTTAGGAGGATGTTTAGCATGGTAATATACATTAGACACTAGGCTTAGATCCATGCTAAGGCCTAACCATGAGTATATACTCCAGCTTTGGAGAAATTGAGTGAAAAAACTCGAAAATTATAAATTGCTTTTAGGCAGCAAAATATAATTAACAAGTAGAAAAAAAAACACTCCAAAGTAACAACTTATGCTTAAGTCTAAGGTGGCTAAGACCTTTTACAAAGTTCATCATGCAACATCTCTTAGTACAATTCCCCAGAGGGTATGGAAAATGTGAAAAAGGTTGGTCTTGTTGACTGGTTGAACTCCTGAACTCTGAATTTTGAACAAGGAATTGTTCAATCTTTGGCGGTTCACTGGAAGTCCATCCTAGTGCAACTTGGTGGATAACAAAGTCAATCATGAACGGGGGTACGATGAATGGAATGGAATGAAAACGGGAAGGATGAAAAGGTGTTAAATGTAGTTCGGGATTTGTGACATGCTACATTGACCTGATTCCCTAGTGGTACAACCTAACCTAAGGGATGACACACTTATCCGAAGAATCTATGTCCCACCATGGTATGACGAGGCAAGAGATAAAATTTGTGACTGTTACAAAGTACTTTTAGATTCCACTTAGTGTTCACCACAATTATGACTAAGTTAAAGCTATCGCACCATGTCTAAGCAAGAAACCATGCATGAAACCATAGTAAAGAAATGATGCAACCGAGCCAGAGTACCAAGTCATGGAAGTGTAGAACACTAACTACATGTATATCAATATGAGGCATGATTACGACAAACCGTAGTACCATTGAATGATCAAAGCTGAAGATGGCTAGCAAACCTATTGTAAGCTCAAGACATTATGTAGCAAATGTTGGAGGATATCATGGAATTCGAGACTTGGCTAACCAAGAAAGAATACTTTACATTATATGAGAAATTGAATGTGCCACTGGAAGAGCGACTCTGGAAGAGTATTAGTTGCCCAAATGTGATCAAGGTTTCCTCATGTTAGATGAGGGGGCAACAGGGAGCTCCCTTTTTGCCTTCTTTCATTACCCCACTTAGAGATGCTGCCTACAAGAAAGACTCAAAGAGCATGTTAGTTAACTTAAACATACATGTTGATTTTTACCTATATCTCAGTCACTGAAATTACTGCCAATAAATTAACTTAACCAGAAATTATAAATGTTGATATAAAATCTGAATTTATGCAGTTAACCTACAACTGAGATATACAACAAAATTTTACGGTAGAAGCATCCACAACCAAGCACATAAATTACACAAAACACCAAATGTTAACCTGGAAATCCTAGTGTGGGGAAAACCAGCTAAGAGGGGCTTTTATTGGGCAATTAGGAGAATAATTATAGCAACAGAGTAAATTGAAAACTCTTACAAATTTTCCCAGTGAAAAGTTCACATTTCACAGCAGAAAAATCGCGCAGCTGTTGGCTGTACGACCCAACAAGATCTGGCCTTGTACGGCCCGAAAATGGACTTTACGACATGTACAGATTCAGCCTGATGTACGACCTTTCTTCTGGTGCTGGTATGGCCTGCAAACAACCCTCTTAGCTAAGAAAATTCGGCCTGAACTTGGCCTACTCCTCTTTGCTTGCTGCTGTCCTGAAATGGCCTCTGTTTGCAACCCATAATGAACTCTGTTGGCTGCTCAAACTTGGCCCTGAACTTTCCCTCTCTGCTTCAACTGCTCCCTTCGCTTCTCTTGCCCAAGCTCCCTCTTCTTCTCACCTGCACAACCTCACAAATGAGAATAGTGTGTGTCCTCTCACCCTCAACCTCCTTTTATCTCCCTAGTAGCCCCCCATTCACCTTGAGCTGTGTGCCAAGCCTTGGCCTCAATGACTGAGATTGGGGCTGCTGGACCCCACTATCCACTAGGTTTTGCGCCCCCCTTTGGACGTGGTCCCACACTCCACTAGCAACCTCCTTCATGAGGTGCTCCCTCTCTCCTTGGGCCCCACATTCCACTCAAGGTAAAATTTCTGCTGCAAGCTTAAGTTGCACATAGGCAAAGATAATAAGGTTGAACTAGGTTCATTTGGGTGTCCATCAGCATGCCTAGGACACATAGGCCTATGTTGAGACACCTCCTGAGCTAAAATTCTAACAATACATGCACATCAATATCTTTCAAATAAACAAATAATAGGATTAATGAAAACAAACTAGCATCAATAATCCTAAACCTAGCTAACAATTGAGATACAAAAACTTAGAACAACATCACCTCATGATAAAACCACATGACAATATTCATCCACAAATTTGTACGAGACACCTTCTTGACCTCCAAAGCCTTTTATTCCAAAATGATAGTATTACAATGATCTTACAACAACAACAAACTATACTCCAACTCGCATTAGCCTCACAAAGGGAGAGCAAGCTTGCTTAAATAGCAAGAGGGGTGCACTTCCCAAGGAGGGAGGGCGCACCACTTGGTGGGAAAATGAAAGACAAGTGGAAAGGAAAGGCTTCCACCTCTCCAAACACTCCAAGAGGGCGCCACATGTGAGAGATTGAGGGAGAGGGAGGTCGCCACCTCTCAAGAGGTAGGCGCCTCTCCTCAAGGATACGCCACCTCTTGAGAGGGGGGCGCACCTCATCTTGGAGATCTCCTCTTCACTTGACAACTCAACTCCTAACTCACCGACAACTCCCTCTTATGTGCCAACAAGGCTCAGTGAACTCATAGAGAGGGTGAGTTAACTCAAAACATGTCCTCGACATATTTCCTCAAAAAAAGCAAAGCTGATTTTTTGTCTTCTTTTATGTCTTTTATTTCCTTTTTGTGAGAGAAATTAATTTTTAGTTATTAAAAATCACTATTTTCACTCACAAAGGGGTTACACAGGTAAAATGGGTATTTTAAGCAAGAAAATGAATACCCCCAAGGCATATGATGCCTCCTAGTACCACTTATTTAACTTGTACATCAATTACAATTAAAATATCCCGTTTTTGTAGGAAATTTTTTATTTACTGAAAACATTAAAAAAAACCGAAGGGCGACTTAACGCATTTCCATAAGACTCAAGAGTGATGACTAGCATGGTAATATACGTTAGACACTAGACTTAGACAACACACCAAGGCCTAGCGACTAGGACATACTCCAGCTTTGGAGGATATTGAGTGAAAAAACTTAGAAATTATAACTCGCTTGTAAAGCAACAAGATATAATTAAAAAGTAAAAAAAACACTCTAGAGTAATGTACTAATGACCAAGTCTTATGGGGCCAAGCCTTTTACAAAGTCCATTGGTATGGAAAATGCTTGAAAAAGAAGAAAAAAGTTGAAGGGCCATAATGGCCGGCTGGACTTCTGAACTCTGAATTTGAACAAGTATTTTTTCAATCTTTGGCGGCTCAACTGCAAGTCCATCCTAGTGCAACTTGGAGGGTAACACCACCAACATCGAGGTACACCAGAGGGCTTGGTGCTCTTGATTAAATGCCAGTTCCATACCCTCATACATGATAGAATCCAGTGGAAATGTTGCAATCCTACCAATCTTGAAATCCTGAAAACCATTAAGTTCGATGAATTTTGAATGGGACCTAAAATTCTACTTTCTCCATATGAAGTCCAATGAAGTTGGAACCACTCTCAAACATCCTGAAACAATTAATGTTAATATTAAAAATTTAAGTAAAAGGATGAAAAGTATCATTTTCATCCTTTTGCTTTAAGAATTTAACATTACCATTACCCTAGGGTTAGGTAATAGGCCCCCACAATTATTATTTAAAAAAAAAAATTGAATTCCGTGGGTTCATGACGTGCCGTTCGGAATCGGCTGGTTCAGTGAAAAAGGGCTGGTTCGGTACCAAACAGGCCAAAAACGGTTTGGGAGGGCGATTTGAACTGGTTTTGCCCCAAAACTGGTTGGACCGGCTGGTTCCATTGGTTCCAAACAGTTTTGATAACGCTGGTTTCAGCTTGACAGATGCATTATCTGGGATAGCTTCTCAGCACTGTATAGTGGATGACTCAAATAGAAAACGATGTTGATTGAAGACAATCAAACAGAAGAGAACTTGTATTGAAAACAATCAATGTATGTAAGTAAAAAATAGAATTTACTTACCCTTTTAAAAGAATAAAATATTTCTGAAACTCTTGCATATAAATGGGGTGTATGGGGTGTGATCCCTGCATTGTTGTTGTTCATGCCTTACAATTGTCACAAGTGATCATGTTTACTACTTTACAAAAGATGCACATGCATGCTCTTTAAAATCAAACATTCTCAGGAAGTGTAATTTAAAATATTGGGTAGATAGGCAGGGATAAGTTGCCATGCTAAATATTATTATAAACTGAATACTTATTCATTTTGTGCTATATCTTGACATTCTTTTCAGTTAATCAAATGAGGCTGTCTCAGAGATATTTTTCTGGACCTAACTTTTAGCAGGTTTGTGTTTATGACCCATGCCTTTTCTCCAGATGGAAATGTTACAAATTCATCCATTCAGTGCTGGAGATGGGCCCAGCCAGATGTAGCTACTTATACAACACTGATACGAGGACTGGCTGCCTCCTTGCGGGTTTCAGATGCCATTAGGATGATTAAAGATATTTCCTGTGTTGGGAATCCTCTGGGGGATGAGGTATCTATGTAGATCCTACTTTTAGGTACATACTTCATCATTTAAAGTATTTACTTTGTTTTAAGTAGTTTGATGCAATTTCCAGGAAATCACGTGTATACTTGTCATGTTAAATTATTCACATGGCCACATATAGGTTGTTTGAGTGAAGAAGAGAGTGCCTAGTCCCACCTGGTACATGAAATTTTTATTTTCATATCCTCACCTTAATGGTATTTCTCAACCATTATATACAAGTAAGGCTATGGATGTAGAGAAGCATGGCCATCTAGGGTAAGTTTAACATTCACTGCTGTTAGCCTTCTTGTTCAATAACCATATGCTAGATATTTTGTTTGTATTTCTAAATGTTAATTTTGGGTAGATTCTGATCACTCCTGGTTAGTACTGTGGCCTCTTCAGCCATTCCTACTTCTGCATGCCTCGGGCATTCCTCTTTGAACCATATAACCTCAACAGTTTATAAATGATACCTTGAACTCATGGCATTGTGCAGATTACTTGTGAACCACAACATCGATATTTTATTGGTGGCATTTTGAGTTCATGACACGTTCAGATGCAATTGATTCGATGGTGTAATATTAACTGTACACCAAAGGATTCTTATGGTTGACCGTTGAAACATTGCTTTCATTTTGATCCATACTGACATTTATTATCTCAACGACAATGCTTTATGAAATTAAGAACTCTTTCTAGAGACACCAAAGTACTCTACTGAATAAGGAAATGTTTTGCAGGTGTCTTTTGGCAAGGTTGTGAAGTGTCCATATTGTATGGTAGCCTTTGCTGTTGTCCAACCACAACATGGAATCCAGGTAAGCTGTATAAATTTAATAGTGATATGAATGTATCTTTACCAACAAAGATTGGAAGCTCTTGTAAATTCTACCTTGGGCTTGAGAAGATTATATGATAGAAGAAAATTTATGGTTTGTCCTAATATTCTCAGGATATGGCCAGTTTTTTTCTGCTTGAAGAATTTATCTAAGTAAGAGTTGCTCCACATTTAAGATGTAGGATTCTTTTCTTTGACTGTTTGTTGGAACTATGTGGTTCTGATAGCCACCATAGTACCTACCTATCCAACGAGAAGGATTTTTCCAGCTTGGAGGTGTATTATAGCTATATTATGCTGGTAATTAGTTGCACAATTTATATGGCTAATAGCATGGCAGTTCCATGAATTGTGACACGCTATGTTGGAAATTAGTCTCAAATCATCTTCTAACTTGTATCTTGGGACTTCAAAGATTATAGGGTAGAGCTGAATTTGTGGATGCTCCTCATTGTCTAAGGATACAACCATTTTTTTCTGCTTGAAGAATCTATCTTAGTAAAAAATGTTCCGCATTTAAGGGGTAGGATTTTGGCTTTTGTTCATGTTACCCCCTCTCACCTAGGGGTAACCAGAGGAGATCATGTCTTATGGCCAGCAATGAAGACAGTGATCCCGATGATTGATGATGATCAACATATCCACAGAGAGCAACCCAACAACCCCCTCATATGCCTCTTCCCCACCAGCATGGCTCATCACACTCAATTAGGAAGGCTCATTGGGAGATGGTGGCCCAAAACATTCAAAGGGCAGGGAACATTACCCTTGGGAGCCCCCCCCCAGTATTACCCGTTTTCCATGGGCAGTGACAACACGGGATTAGGGCACAAAAGCTGACCACCAAGGTGGAACAAGGCAACTGACACAATTTCCCAAACGAGTGATCCATTATCTGACTTCAGCCAAAGATCCTCATCCACATGCTCGACAAATTAAGCACAACACCTTGCATGAAAGAAGGACTAACATACCTCAAGGTGACAATGGCTTACCATCTCCCATACTCTGGGTTGCTTGAATGTGATGAACATTGGTTGATCTCTACTAGGAGGCAAATGAGGGGGGCTGCTGGGTTGCCATTTGTGGACATGCTGGTCATCATTATCATGGTGTAGATCATGTTCTCCATTGTGGGCCTCGAGACATGATCTCCTTCAGTTACCCCTAGGCATGGGAGGGTAACGAAAACCATTTTTCTAAATCTCTAAAAAATCCTACTAACTATACTAACCCTAACTCTAGCAAACTCACAACAATCATTGCTGCTGTTACAAAAGTTTGCTACATCCACTGAAAATTGTCTTAATTTGCTGCATACACCTAATTACAAGTGGCTTAACTTGTTCAAAAATCATCTCTAGCAATTGAATAATATTCTATTGGTTAAAAGCTTGCTTTCCGTTATGGTGTTTCTGAGCATTAATTATTACTGATGTTACAAATCATTTACTGCTGTTATATGACTGTTTACCGCTGCAAATTGGTAACAGCCTTTGCAATCTAACTTGTCTAGCGTTGCAATCTTTAGCTTGGTAATTGTTATATATATGTTGCAAATTGTTCTTGTTATGGGCAGGTACAACAAATCATCTTACAATCTCCCTTTCCTTCCTAGACCTAGACCAACTAACAGGTGATCAAGATAGGGGGCGGTAGGCTTAGCTATCAAACTTGCTATTCGATCCCTTGGGGTCATCAGGGAAGCCTCCCTTGTGGTGGATCTCCTCCATCACTAAAACAAGGGAAGATCCTACTTACGTGACAATGGTAGTTTCTTCCATAGTTACGCAAGATTTGGGGATCTTGTGGTGGGCTTTGCACAAGTGCAAATCCTGCGATAACAGGGCTGTTATGAATTACAAACAAAATAGAAGCAACAAGATAGTATTTCAACTCTTAACAACCCCAATACTCTAGGCAATCCAAGAGGAAAGATACCAATATGTTCCAATAAGTTTCAACTCTCTAGGGCAATCTTATTATGCATATAACATATATGAAAACACTTATTACTGCTGTAAAAACAGCAACAAATCTGCCCTTATATTCTTCAATTACAGTGTTAAATCACTTAACATAATCACCCTTAACTTATGTCAAATCAGCAAGACATATAGAGCTGGAAATTACAAACCATGAAGAATCTAGATGGCTGAAGATCAAATCTGCAATTACACAAGTATTGGACAGATGAAAACTTCATTAATATGCATAAAGATGAAGTTCATGCACATACCATAACCTTATCACAAGACTAGGACAATCCACTAGCTCTCCAAAACCCTAGCTAGGGAAAACCAAGAAAATGTTAGCTCACACCAAGGACCTCCAACAAGCATGTCCTCCAAGGAAAGATGTCTCCTCTTCTTCTTCACTTCAACAAGTAGAACCTAGGGTTTCATCTCAAAACCTTAATCTCCAAATTTCCAACGGATGAAACCCTAACCCTAGAGTTCAAGATGCTCCAACAAGCTCAAGAAACCATAGCGACTCAGAGAGAGAGAGAGAGAGAGAGAGAGAGAGAGTAAAAAATAAGATCCAAGTGAGAAAGGAAAAGTGGTGCACTCCTCTTGATCACATCTCTAACGCGCATGAACAATAATTTCTTGATGAAGGACTTTCTCCTTCCTCTATATATATGAGAGGTAAGGGAGGCCTACAATACATATGCGGGCCTATTCCCTTACAAGCAACCTACAATAACACAAGTAGGCTCACACATGTAAAGCGCTGTGTTGCCATCCTTATACACACCTACTAACGTGGAGAAGTCTCCAACCCACTTGGTGTGTCCTTGGAGGCGCAAGCCTAAGTCCAAACCCACTGTCACCTCGATTTGGACTTCTTCCGTCTAGGCTCACTCCTACGGAAGCCAAGGGGGGTAGACCCTACTTAATTATGTTAAGTTGATTAAATGTTCTAGGAGTTAATTTTAAATCTTGAGTTAGGGAGACCTAACCTAAATGACAATCAACAATGCAATGCAAAAGTTTAATGACAAACAAACTTCTTTACCTACAAACTCAATTAAGATTAGTGCCTAAAGATTGGGCACGGGTCAATTAAGTTTATACACAAAGAATACAAAGAATAAACAGATGATCTAATTACAATGAAATAACTTTACAATAAGTTACAAAATGAAATAATGCTAAGAACAAATATACAATGGGACTACAAGTTAGATAATAGCACAATATAGACAAAGAACTAAAAAATAGTTAGACCAAATATACCATGAACATGAGATAATCAAACAATGAAGGATACACTTAAAGCAACTTAGGGAAAGAAGCAAAGTGCACAACTTATGTAGATGAACTGAACTTTGAGAAAGAGCCAACAAAATAGCACTAATGCGCAACTTCTGAAGCAAGGGGAAACTACAAGAAAGTTTTCCAAAGAGATGGTGCGCAACTTGAAGGTAGAATGCCCAAGTACAGATACGCAACTTCAAAGATAAAGGAACTTGAAAGTAAATATGCCCAACTTGAAAGCAAAGTACTTGGAAATGAAATTGCTAATGAATTAAACCCATAAACATGTAAATGCCTTGAACAACAAAGCTTGCACAACTAAAGATAACTGAAATGTAAAGCACAAGTGTTGTGAAAGTGTTGTAGGTAAATTTTATGAGAATTTTAGAGTCTCTCTTTGATTAGGGGGATTGAGGTTTTATGATGCAGGCCTAGACTATGTGTCTACCCCTAGACTCTTACCGCTTTGGCCAAAATGATTGTTGGGTGCTCAAGAAGAAAGGCAAACAAGGCCCTTCCCTAGCTCCACAGGTCAACCCGAAATACTTGGGCATTCAAGCAGGGGGGACACCTAGTTCCTTGAAGTCGTCCTTGAATTAGCATCCCTTGTAGCCTCCACAAGCACCCTTTTTGGTGGCGAAAGTTGTCCCAGTCCGGGTGCCTATTTAAACTAGATAAATTTCCCCAAATCCTAGAGCTACAAGCTATGAGTAACTTCAACTTAGAAAAATAAAGATTGCAAAGTAGATTAATTCCCAACTTAAGATGCAAGATATTAACAAGATAGGATAACTTTGCAACTTAAAGAATTGAAAGAAAAAACTACTTAAGGAAATATTAACAAGATGAGATATTAGCATATTAAAGCTAGAAAGCAAGCCTTACGATATAGCATGGGTTGGCTAAGCCAAACCTCTTTGCTAGTTGTAGTCAAAACAAATCAATGCGATGTAAAATAAAGACTTGGAAAGTAAAATAGAATGCTCCTAGCCACTCAAAGTGGGGCAAACAATAATTAAATCAAAAACTTTGCAACCTCAACAAAGGCACAAGGAGGAGGACAAGCTTACCGATTTTGTGCCAAAGTGGGTGAATAAAATTAAAATAATTAACTTGAAAGGAAAGCAAGAAAACCTAACCTTTCAACCTTGTCTTAAGAACAGGTGGGGCAAAGAATTAGATGCACAAAACAAAAAATTAACTTAACTTCCTAGCCTTACGATTTTGCATGGGTGGCTAGGCCAATCCTCTTTGCAAGGTGTAGGCAAACAAACTAACTAATTGCAGAAAATTAAATTGCTTGAAGAAATGCCAGCCCAAAGAGAGTCAGCCCAAGAGACTCTCTTTGGGCTGCTTACAATGAATAAATAGAGAAGAGAAGAAGTGGGTATCCAAACCCTATGTTGGAAGGTTTTTCTTGGGTGTTTTGTGGCCCCAAATGGGCAACACCTCCCCTTTTCTGGCGAAAACCTGCAGAAAATCAGCAAGCAAAAACTTGCTGGAAATGCTACAAAACCACTAGAAAACTTCAGAAAATTTCTGTTAGTGAAAACATAATTATTATATGTAAAAATCAGCAAGTAAATGTATAAATTTTAACCTATTTCAGAACATAAATTTGCCCAACAAGAAGTATGAAAGAATAGTGAATGAAACAAAAAATAATTAGAGGTTTTTTGTGGTTGAAGAGACAAATTTCCAGATCTGGAATTTGTCTTCTCTAATCCTTGGTGACTTGCAAAAATAAGATATCTAGCTATAGAAAAAGAGAGGAGTTGAGTAGATTCATATGAAATCACAAAATACTTTGAAACAACAATAAGGAATCAACTCACTAGATCTATAACAATACTACCATAAATCTATCTAAGCAAAATACTTTGCTTGGATCTCCTAATCTAGATCTATAAGCAAAAAATTCACAAAGAAAACCAAAATAGATATCACCTCAATATAGCTCAAGATTGGCACCAATAATACTCCTAATGCACACCATGTATCCTCAAAAGATTTTCTATTATTCATAAAAAAGGGTTGGTGCAAATACTTGCAGCAAGCTTGAGAAAAGAGAAAGAGCAAAATGGGAGAGAGAGAAGAGTAGGAGAGATTTGAGCATAATAACTTTACTCTCAGAATAGATGTGAAATGAGGGAGGGGTGAGCATTCTTTTATATGTGGGAGGCAAGAGAGACCCTTCTTGGATGAGTTCCAAGTGTCACTCACTAAGCAAAATTGATCATCTCACGGAGGGCGCACTTTTAGGGTTTTAGTCATCTTAGGGTTTGAGAGTTGAGGGTGTGAGAAGGGGGAACACCTTTTTGACTTGTCAAACATCAAGTTAGGACCTTAGGAGGGCGCTCTTAGGGTTTTAGGTGTTTTCCTCCATTAATTTTTTACTTTGGCTAAGTCAACCACCAAGGGGGGCACACTTTTCCTGGGGAGATGGTGAGTTGAGGTTGTGGCTAAACAAGGGGGGTTGGGTTAAGTTAGAAAATTGCTTTTCTAACTTAGGAAAAAGGTTAGAAATCAACTCCTACTCTTTCTCAAGTCTTTTTGCTCATTTTACAATTTTTGTCATTTTTTACTTAGCCAAATTAAGCAAAGAAATTGCTGACTCAAGACTGACTAGGACTCCTCATGGACAATGACCTAGCAAAACTTGTCCAATTGAGCTGAAACTTGGTCCAAGGTTGTAGGGGGTCTTATTCCATTTCTTTTGAGTACTCACACCCCTATCAAAATCCCTTAGGACCTAGTTTTTACATTTTTACATCAATTTTAATTAAAATTACCATTAACTAGGTAATTTTAAAAAATTAAAAAAAACTTCTTAGACTCGACGAAATTCTGCAGGACTCTAGAAGATGTCTAGCATGGTCATTTACAATATTCCTAGACCCTATTCACCCATTGGGCTCGATCATTAGAACGCCTTTCACCACTTTGGAGGATTATTGTGAGTGAAAAACTCAAGGGTAATTAAAAATTACCTGAGTATAAAAAACACTCGATGAAAGGACTTCCCTAATGATAAAGTCCTAGGCAACCAACTAAAGTATGATCCATGTTGACCAATTACATTATTATCCCACACAGGGGAGCGGAAATTCCAATTACAAAAAGACGTGCCGGGGGCAAAAACTGCCCTATAGAACAAGAAAGTCTTCAACTTTGTTGCACCATCAAGTACATAGCTTCATGGAACATGGAGTTGACCCCTAGTCAAAATAGGTGGTCAACACGCTGCACTCCAAGGATACACATGTTAATCTCCAAGGTGATGTTGTCCACAAGCAATGCTCTGAATGCAAGAGAGCTCCAGGAGGTGTGTCCAACGCACCTCCTACATGCCTCCAAAGGCTCCTTCAATCCTCTTGAGCCATGTACTCCACTGGATTCACTCCCCTTATAGGAACACTGTTGCGACCTAGGCATCCTTAAGCCAACTCTAAGCCTCCATACGTAAAACCAAGCTACCCTATGCTATCTAGGGCTCGATGCCCTCCCCTAGGATGCAAAGTGATCCTCCTCCTAAGTAGGGTGTTCTCCAAGCAAGTAACCTTCTCCATGTGGCCATCGTGTAGAATGTTTCTCAAGTTGTTAGGAGATCTCCAATGCCCTAGTGAAGAATTCCAAGCAAGCACCCAATCGAGGTCAAGTAACCATTGGGTAAGCCATCTCCAATGTGCAAATTAATCATGGACCATCTTCCATGTGTAAATCCATCATGGACCATCCAAGGATTGAACATACACCATGTACCCCAAATCATGGTTTGAACATACACCATGTACCCCAAATCTCATGAAGCAACGCCAAATATGGTGAAAACACTTACATAGTAACCTGGAAGCTCACAACAGTTTCCTGGATCAACAAGAAATAACATGTAGTTTCACTTTCCTTTACAAAATCAGACTATAGAGTAATGTTAAAGGGGTATGTGAAACAGTGTGGCTTAGAAGAATGCTTAAAATTTGCAAGTCCGTCAGTATGAGTCCACAGTGATTTTTTGTGATAACCAGGGAGTTCTCAAGCTGGCAAAGAACCCCATCTTCCATGAGAAAATCAAACATATTGATGCACATTGTCATTTCATTCGACAACTTGTAGAAGATGGAGAGGTTGAATTGAAATATTGCCCAACTTAGGACTAGACTGCATAGATTTTCACCAAGTTTCTCGATCCAGATAAATTTGTAAAGTTCAGAGACAAACTTGCTGTAGTTTCTAGAATGACCATTACAAGAGGATGTTGTTGACCGCCCATTTAGCAACGGTGGTCAACTCATGTGCCATGAAGTATTCATCTATGTTGAAGACATTATTGGTTCTACTTGGGTATCTGATACCCCAGCATGAAATTTTTGTAAACGAAATTTCCGCACCCCTGCGTGGGTTAATAATGTAATAAGTCTGCATGGATCATAGTTAGGTCAGGTACCTTGGGTGTTTCCATTAGGGGAGTTCCTTTCATCGAAGGTTTTTTATCCTCAGGTTGTCGACCAGACAAGCTCCTGACCGACTTCCCTTGAGTTTTTCCCTCCACATGACTTCCTCCAAAGTGGTGGAAGGCGCTCTGATGGTCTCATGTCTTTGGTAACCTTTTAGGAATATTGTAAATGACCATGCTAGACAGTGTAGAAAGTTTCGCGGAATTTCGTCGAGTCTAGATAGGTTTTTTTTAATTAATTAAATTTTTAATAATTTAATTAATTAATTAATTTTTGAGCTTATATTGTAAAAACTTCGTCTTGGGGATTTTGATAGGGGTATTTGTGCTCAAAAGAAATGGAATAGCACCCCCTACACCCATAGACCAAGTTTCAGCTCAGTCGGACAAGTTTTGCTATGTCTTAGCCCACTTAGAGTCAGTCAGAGTCAAAACAACAAATTTTGATTGCTAAAAATGACATTAGTCAAATGTCAAAAATCATTGTAATTGTGAGTTAGTGAGTGAGTGTAAGGTGGAAAGTGGCAAGTTAGACCCTCCTAACCTACCCAAACCCTTCCTAACCTTTTCCCAACTTAATTCAACCTCT